>JAGFPH010000017.1:560846-571848 GCA_018207615.1 Philaenus spumarius
TATAAATTAACGAATTTTGGGTAGGCTATAGTCTCCAAAAATGGTCTGAAACGTAAAGAAACGAAGTCCTACCCTGCTCTGACAAACCGTTTTCAGGTTGGGTGTGTAATACCTCTTATTTATTTCGAAAATTCGGCAACAAATGTAATTGTAAATGGGTACAGGTTTAATATCGCTAAAACAAAATTGCCGACTCCAAAATCGCACGTCAATACAGCAAGACCATCACTTGTGGACATTTTAATTTCTCTATCCAGACATACGTCCGACCTGCAGTACGCATAAATCAGTTTTCGGAATTCCATATCCCGCCCCTCCAAACACTGTTATTATAAACCGAGCCAGCCCAATAACAGTCAAATTTCATTTATACTATTAGAAGGCTTTTCATAAGGTTATGAAATGTCGGTGCCTACAATTTGACAGACTCGGAGCTCTGTAATGATGGATTCATGGGTTGGTGTGGCGGTGAGTTAATGACAGAGTAGGCCGCTAGGTAGCGCTAGCACCTGGTCTGCTGGGATATACGCTGTCTGCACGCCGTTGGATATTGATTCTAGACTGTTGCGTGTAGGAAGACCCGTGCGGGTTGTTTAATAGAAGATGAAATTTGACTTGGACGAAACTACTGCGGGCTCTGAAGAGGTGAAAGTATAAATTACATTTTTTTTAAATTTTCAATAAGTAAATAATATTTAAAGATTAAATACTTTAATAAAAGTTAAATAAAACATTATGTCCGTAATAGAGGGTTCCGCCTGTTTCCATCACAACAAAAAATGTAATTGTGTGCTTAAGACCACACGGGAGAAGTGTAAACTTTTTAATTAACACAACTTACAAAATGAGGAAGCACAATGTTCATTTTTTAACACAACTTACGAAATGAGGGAGCACAATGTTCATTTCACAGGTATTACTAGTTAAACTATACATTGCATTAACATTAACAGATTAATCTATGATGTAGGACAATCTGTTCACTTATAGGCCTATAGCCTACCCAACTCAAATATACTAAATTAGCAATGCGATTGTGGCCTAACCGACTAAGGCGCTAGTCTTCGGTGATGGACTCTGCTGATTCGAATCTCGGCAAGACCAAAACTTTTTCAAACAGATGGAATAGAGCGTTTCACACTAGGAGCGTTTCAATATTTCATATTAGGAGCGTTACATTAATAGCGTTTCACAAAATGAACGATGAAACGCGTGACGGTAAAATCCGATTCCCCCCCAGCAACAAGTAAACTATATACTCTGCTATACACACATGTATACAAATTTTTTAACGTGGTGCTCCTGTAGAAGCTTACACTTCAAAAACCCCTTAGCGACTCGCTGCTAAGCAAATGCAGATTATTGAGTACTCTGATATTTTCACGGAAACGAGAGTCGGTTACGACAGAGGTTCTTGCATCTTGGTATTGTTGTGGTTGTAACGTTGATCGGGACCCTTACGCATGCGCATTAGGGCCAACGTTTTGACTGGGACAGAGGCACTTGGATCAGGGTTGGTTGTGGTTACAGAAGTGACGTACTTGAAGTAGGGAGAGAGTGTTTGCGTGAATGACAGCATTTTTTATAAAATAGGGAGATAGTAGAACAATATTTTTTGACTTTGGTGGAGTTTAAAAAATGTGTGCTTTTTCCCACCTTTGACGTTTAGTATTTACATGGTGTAGTTTTTTCAAAAAAGGGATCAAATGCTGTAATAACACTGTCCACTGATAATTTTTTGATGAAATTTGCGACTTTTAATAAGATACAATCAATGTTAGTCAGGGGTAGGTTAGGCAATCGAGTGTCAAATAGGAGGAGCGAAGAATGGTGGGCGTGGCCTATTGACAACAAAAATAGTATTTATTTTTTAAGAGTGTTTATAAAGAGTATTTATTTAAGAGTCATTCAAAAATGTGAACTAACAATCCAGCTACATCTATGTAGCATAATCTATGCAATAAAAGTAAAATGCTGTGTTTTCCTTCTAGCGATCTAGGCACCATTTCGTTTTTTTACTAAATAATTGTTATTTTTAGAACGGTTTGACCGATTGATTTTACATTTTGTACTTAGTGAAAATAAAATAAACAGTTTGGTCCAATAATCTCTTTAAAAATGACGGCCATTTAAAAGTTTATAACTCAAGTTGAACGAAAATATCATGCGGTAGCCTATTTTAAGTTTAAGAATCCTCGTTGTTGAACGTAATGTTTTTAATTTTTAAAATTATAATCCATTTATTTAAGGGATGCAGAAGCAGATTTCTCCTACCGTAAATTTACTACTTCAACCCGACCGAAACAGATCCTTGCGATAAACAAATCCAGACAAACAGTCGACATAACCTCCAAACGACGAACAGACTTAGTTGCAATTGCTGCCGCCAGATAGCGTGCGCGAGGGAATCCATTTGCACCGTTAACACATAAACAAAACACCCGCTTTTACGAGCCCTCGGGCCCTCGCTTTGATGTCGACTAATGAATTTTTCATTGTTTACCCCAAAATAAATCCATCGGGCGAATGAATTATTCCGGTTTCGTGCGATGTTAAAAAAAAAGGACGTAAACAATAAAAAGGGAAGAACATGCGATTGTAATTAATTACTGCATATTTTATGGCGGTCGTGTCGGTTATATTCGTACATGTTTATGGTGTTTACTTGTAACAAAACGACGGAGGTACGGTATGTTTGTGTTTTTGTAAGTAGGTTTTGTAGTAAAAGCGTTATTTAGTTCAACAAAACTAATCGACTGGGAAACGGAAATTTTTGAAATGCAAACAGGCGCGCCTCGTCTAAAAGTTCAGGGCGATGAATCGGATTTTACCGTCACGCGTCACCCTCTACTATATGTAGTACACACGTACACTATATATATATATGTGTGTACTATATATATGGTAGAGGGCGACGCGTGACGGTAAAATCCGATTGTATAGTCTACACCAGAGTATATAGTTTACTTGGTAATATCTCTGAAATGGACATTGTGCTTCCTCATTTCGTAAGTTGTGTTAAAATAGTTTACTTGGTAATACCTCTGAAATGGTCATTGTGCTTCCTCGTTTCGTAAATTGTGTTAAAATAGTTTACTTGGTAATACCTCTGAAATGGACATTGTGCTTCCTCAATTCGTAATTTGTGTTAAAATAGTTTACTTGGTAATACCTCTGAAATGGACATTGTGCTTCCTCGTTTCGTAACTTGTGTTAAAATAGTTTACTTGGTAATACCTCTGAAATGGACATTGTGCTTCCAAATTTCGTAAGTTGTGTAAAAATAGTTTACTTGGTAGTACCTCTAAAATGGGCATTGTGGTTCCTCGATTAGTAACTTGTGTTAAAACAGTTTACTTGTATTAACGTCTGAAATGTACATTTTGCTTCCCGGGGTGATCGGACATATTTTCAAGGGAAGATTCGGAATCTGCGACTCCCAAACCCCAGTATACAAATTTTGATAACTTTTCATGAATATGTAGACTTTTTTCCTGAGACTTCTCCGAATGCAATACCGAAAACCGCATCTCGATCGGTAGAAAAATATTTAGTCATTCTGGACGATTTTGGTATAATTTCCCTGGTGTATGAAGAGAGGTGTATGAGACGTGCGCCACAAAGGATGGGCAGAGAGGATGCCAGGAGAAATATAATAGAACAGTGGAAAAAAAGGTGGATTTCTCCAAATGAAGGTCCAAAAGGTTGGACAAGGAAGCTGGTCCCAGACCTAGGACATGGACATCTAGACGCTTCGGTGAGGTAGACCATTATATTACACAGGCCCTCACGGAGCATGGCGAGTTTGGGAGCTACCTGCATAGATTCCACATTAGGGACAACCCAGGATGCCTCTATTGTGGAATTGAAGATACTGTCCTCAGGTGAGCTGGATAGGAATGTGACAGAGAGCTAAAGGTTGCAGTAGGGAGCATACCCGATATTGAAGATCTGGCCGAAGTAATGTTAAGAAGTGAAGACGATTGGAGGGCGATTGCCAAGTTTGTGAGATGTGCACTGCCACACAAGACTACTGAGGTGATACACAATTGATATAATAACAGTGTGAGAGGGGAAGGAGTTCTAGCAGGTAGGAGTCAGGCACTACCCTAGTAGAGTAGGGAATACAGAGTGTCCATGACGGATTTCCTCTCCTCCAGGAAAGAAATAGACCAAGTGGCCTATCCTGAAGTAATGTCTTAACGGTCCCAGGCAGGTTTACTGATGGATTTTTTTTAAATGTCTTCTTGCGATATCTCGGTAGTACTAGCACCTAATCCCCATGAAACGCGCGTTTTAATTTCATTTGTAAGTGTTATGTGGATTGATTGCGATGTGATGATGGAATTATGGTTCCGAAACATGTTAAAAACTAGTCACGTGACGGATTAAAGGTATTCTTATTTGCAATAGTTTCCCTAACCACCACTAACGCAGTTTAATTTATTTTTACCACGGTCATTGTCGTGGGTTAGCGTGAATAAAGAACAATAAACTAAAACAATTATTTCAGCCGGGACACAAAAGACAACAATTATTTCAGCCCATCGGGACACAAAAGACACCGGCGTAATTACCCGACGCTACCACGATACACCCGAAATTCCCGTGACCACGCCCACATTTGCGTCCACTATTTATTAGGCGAGAACACGGTTCGAATAATGTTTCGGAAATATTAAAATGTAATTAAAGTTTTTACCGAACTCGAGCGCACGAACGCAAACCGACGTTATAGCCTAGGTGTAGAACCGTTTTTCCCCCGTAACAAAATATACCTATCTCCTAGTATATAATTTGAAATCATTAAGCTGATGGCTGGAATTAAGGGTAATTCAATTCTGGCGGTGAGATGAAAGAAGGCCAACAAAAGATTTAATGCCTCTCTTCCCCACCCACCCAGCTTTGTTTTACGCCGCGGCACTTGCCTAGACGGACGATCGTAGGCTATATATTGTTATTTCTATATTAAATAATACTTTCCAAGAACTGGTACGAGACTGGGAGCTATTACTGTATTGAAAGTTCTCTGTACGGGAATTATAAATTACGGAATCAACTATTTTCACTTAGAGTCCGGTTTTGACACCTTATTTAAAAGTCGGTCATCAAAATATCCTAGTAAGAGAAGAAAATTTTTAGTTTATTTTCTCAAAGACGAATCAACATGTCACAATTAAATTTATTGTCTTCCTTTTATTTGTCTTTTAGACATTACACATGCACTGGCTGTGTCCAATAACCAAACAAATACAATCTATACTAATATTATAAATAGGTAAAATTCGTTTGTTTGTATGTAGGTTGTAATATCTGGAGCTACTGAACCGATTGAAAAAATTGTTTTACTAATAAAAAGCTACACTATCCCTGAGCAACATGGGCTATATTTCATTTTGATAAAAACATTTTCTATTTCAACATTTGTAAATTTAGTCGGAAAAAAATTCTTAGGTTAGGCCTAGACTGATGAACCAAACACTCGTATTTACATTTATTACCATAGCGCCCAATTGAATACAATAACAGATAAAATAGCTGTTTGCTCTATTTCCATTAACACCTGATTTCCAACTATAAAACAATTATTTGTATTTCTAACTTAAGTTAGGTTTTTATTAAAGTGTTGACCTGAGCCTTGCTGGTTCTTGTAACCTTTATTATAACTGCTGTTATAAAATATACGAAATAATTTGATTTCAAAATTTAACATTATTTATCATCTTAGCTTTGGGGTTATTATTAATCCTACGCCTTTATTATAAAGAAAACTTAACGTGATTATATATAGAAGGTACCAACAGGGTTGGCGTGCGGAGCACGCTGGGGTTTCCCCTAGTAATAAATAATTCGACCACGCAGCTGAACCGCTGGCCTAAGTTTAGCGAATTTCCAAAATTAAATGTATATATTTTAGGGTTTCAACCAACAATTTCGGAAATTAGTCTACTCACGAGAGCGCTGAATAGCTGCCACCGAGTGTCCACCTGGCCTATAGGATCAGAAGAAGACCCTACGGTAAAATTCCCCACGTGGATTTGAACTGGGAACTTTAATTTTATTTACGATTTTGGGGAACCAAGCGAGCCATAAGGTTGTGTAAAAAAGCAGAATGTGCAGAATAATATCCTACATTTATGTTTTTTAGTGAAAACCCTAAAAAAGTTTAATTCTAGTACGAAAATTAAAAAAAAAATAGTTACTTTTGGTTAAATTTAATAATAGGCCTAGAAAAAGACATATCAAACATTTCATGAAAACACCGACTTTTGTAATTTCCTACAAACTATTTATTCTTCGTAAAATTTTGAATAACCCTGTAAAATTATAGGTTACTTCAAGTGTAGCCTATTAAACTGTATTAACATAACTCCTGGCTTTTATCATCACTATAAAATACGTGCACAATACGAAAGAGACTCAAACGTGGAGTAAACGACGAAGTTCAGTCCACGCTAATTTACCATTGCAGTATTAATAGTATAAAATACATGCATAATTTTAAAAGAGACTCGAACGTAGGGGAAACACGTAGTCCACCCAGTTAACGCTAATTTACCCGGAATTTCTCCACACTAATATCTTTAAATTACAATCGCCAACAACTATTTAGTCGACAGATCAAGATATAGTTGTAGGACAGTTGTTTCGGCGAAACAAGAGATACTATCTCGGCCGGTATTAAGACATAAAACATTGTTACCGCTTTAGTTCGGCCGTAAAAGTGTAAGTGAAAAATGTTTCGTCTCTAATGACAGGGAGTCGCGGATTCCTAAACACTCGCCGCCCGGGGCTGCCCCGTAATGGTGAGATGTGCGTGCCGGGCATACCTGCTCGTTCTCGCCACCCTCTCGGCTTACTGATGATAGGGGGAAACGCGCCGCCTCTGTAATTTTTCACGATGTAAAAAACAAAAACAATTTTCTAGGTGTAAATTTGGTGTAATAAAGTGGACGAAAGTCGAAGCTATATATAGTAGCTAACTTGGACTAATATATTGTTTTGTTGAAATGTGGGTTGATCGGTTTTTTGTTTTACGTATGCAGGTTGGGGTGTTAACGCAATTGTATGTAATTTTACAAAAATTATAATAAACGGTTTTCTACGTAGGTACAATAAAAACCGCGTTTACAGGGTGGAAAAATATATTGACAATGCTTAATTTCTGGGCTTTTATAAAAAATAAAATAAAGTGTTTTACTCCTAATTTTAAACGATTGTCTATTTTTTACTACTTTCTAGTTGATAAATTAGGATAACATCAGCCATTTTATCCAATATGGCGTCCCGAACAATAACTCCCACTTAAAAGATATATGAATTACAGTAACGTGTTTTATGAAGTCAAACCATAAAAAGCATTATTCTTTATTAAAAATTAGGGTTCCGCATGCCTACAACGTTGGAACCTTATATTATTAATTAACATATAAGTTGTATTTTTTTTTATAATAAAGGTGTAAGTAAGATTATATTAAACTCAAAGATAAGATGGTAAATAATGTTTAATGTCCAAATCAAAATGATTTCGTATATTTTATAACAACAGTTATATAAAGGTTAAAAGAAATAGTAATGCTCAGGTCTACGCTGAAACAAAAACCTAACCTAAAAGTTAGAAATACAAATAATTGCTTCAAAGTTTGAAATGAACTGCTAATATAATATTAGAACAAACAGCTGCTTACTATAGCCTACCAACACTAAACATATTTTCTTATTATTTATTACTGCGCTCCCATTGCCGTAAAATATTTAGTATTGTTACGTTCAACAGAGGGCATAGATTACGAAAACCTAACCTAATAGTTAGAAATACAAATAATTGTTTCAAATTTTGAAATCAGCTGTTAATGGAAATATTGGAGCAAACAGCTGATTACTATACCAACACTAAACATATTTTATTATTATGTATTATGGCGCTCCCATTACGTTAACGTATTTAGTATAGGGTGTTATTTTTACGTTTAACAGATGGCATTGTTTACGGCATTGTTTACGAAAACCCAACCTATAAGTTATAAATACAAATAATTAATATTATAGCAAACAGATGATTACTGTTATTATCATAGTTAAAAACATTTAACGGCGCTCACGTTTGTTAAATATGTAGTACATTTTTTCATATTTTCTATGTTCAATAGATGCTGCTGTCTTTCAAAAAGGATATAAAAAACATGTTTGTATTCGAATGTAATGTGTCAAAATTTGAAAGCAATCGGTGAAGAACTTTCGGAGATTCGCGATTTTGAACAAACGAGCATTTACATTTTTATTTATATAGACAAGGGGAGACCCCTGCGTGCTCCGCACGCCAACCCCGTTGGACCCTTCTATACACATATGTTATGTTTTCTTTACAATAAAGGTTAGAATTAATAATAATCTCATAGCTAAGACGGTAAATAATGTTAAATGTCCGAATCAAATTATGTCGTATATTTTATACCATCAGTTATAATAATGGTTAAAAAATTCAGCAATTCTCAGGTTATACACTTAAACAAAAGTCTACCTAAAAGTTAGAAATAGAAATAATTGTTTCAAATTTTGAAATCAGCTTGTAATGGAAGTATTTGAGCAAACAGCTGATTGCTGTATCAACACTAAACATTATTTAGGCTACTATGGCGCTCCCTTTTCCATACAATATTTAGTTCAGTTTGTGTTGTTTCTACGTTATACAGATAGCGTTCTTTACAAAAACCTAACCTAAAAGTGAGAAATACAAATAATTTTATCAAAGTTTGTAAATCGGATATAATAATAGAAATATTATAGCAGCTGATTACTGTTATTATTATAGGCAATAATCATATTTAATGTCGCACAATTTTTTGTTAAATATTTAGTATCCTTTTTGTTGTTGTTATGTTCAATGAAAACCTGTTTGTATTCGAATGTGTAAAAATTCAAAGCAATCGGTGAAGTACTATCGGAGATTTGAGATTTTGAACAAACGAACATTAAAATTTGTATTTATATAGATATACTGGCTGGCCCGATCCGGCTTTGCACGGATAGATGAATCAAAGTTAAATATATACTAACCAAACATAAATATATTAAAATCAATAAATATAGATCTATTATTTACTATGTATTTCATAAGGGGATTTTTAGTAATTTTAACCCTTACACAAACACCCCCTAAAATTTCGAATTTTTTAAAAACCTTTCTTAGCAAGCACCCAGGGCCCTAGAGGAAGCTACATACCAAATTTCTTTCCAATCCGATCGATTGTGTTTTTTAGAAACTTCCCCTCCCAACCCCCCTAAAAATTTAGAATTTTTTAAAAACCTTTCTTAGCTAGCACCTAGGGCTCTAGAGGAAGCTACATACCAAATTTAATTCCAATCCGATGGGTTGTGTTTTTTTAGTAACTTCCACCCACCCAAACCCCCCTAAAAGTTCGAATTTTTTTAAAACCTTACTTAGCAAGCACCTAGGGCCCGATAGGAAGCTACATACGAAATTTCACTCCAATCCGATCGGTTGTGTTTTTTAGCTTTGACCTCAAACCCCAAACCTCCCTAAAATTTCGATTTTTTTTTTTTAAATCTTTCTTAGCAAGCACCTAGGGCCCTAGAGGAAGCTACATACCAAATTTCATTCAAATCCGATCGGGTGTGTTTTTTTAGAAACTTCCCCCCCCCCAACCCCTCTAAAATTTTGATTTTTTTAAAAAGCTTTCTTAGCAAGCACCTAGGGTCCTAGAGGAAGCTACATACCAAATTCAATTCCAATCCGATGGGTTGTGTTTTTTTAGTAACTTCCACCCCCCCAAATCCCCCTAAAATTTCGAATTTTTTTTGAAATCTTTCTTAGCTAGCACCTAGGGCCCTAGAGAAAGCTACATACGAAATTTCACTCCAATCTGATCGGTTGTGTTTTTTAGTAACTTTGTCCTCCCACCCCAAACCCCCCTAAAATTTTGAATTTTTTAAAAACCTTTCTTAGCAAGCACCTAGGGCCCTAGAGGAAGCTACATACCTAATTTCATTCCAATGAGATCGGTTGTGTTTTTAGTAGCTTCCTCTCCCTCCAAACCTCCCTAAAATTTCGAATTTTTTTTAAAACCTTTCTTAGCAAGCACCTAGGGCCCTAAAGGAAGCTACATACCAAATTTCATTCCAATCCGATCGGTTGTGTTTTTTTAGTAACTTCCCCCCGCCCCCAAACTCCCCTAAAATTTCGAATTTTTCTAAAACCTTTCTTAGCAAGCACCCAGCACCCAGGGCCCTAGAGGAAGCTACATACCAAATTTCTTTCCAATCCGATCGGTTGTGTTTTTTAGAAACTTCCCCCTCCAACCCCCCTAAAATTTTGATTTTTTTTTTAAAAACCTTTCTTAGCAAGCACCTAGGGCCCAAGAGGAAGCTACCGACGAAATTTCACTCCAATCCGATCGGTTGTGTTTTTTAGTAACTTTGACCTCCCACCCCAAACCTCCCTAAAATTTCGAATTTTTTTAAAACCTTTCTTAGTAAGCACCTAGGGCCCTAGAGGAAGCTACATACCAAATTTATTTCCATACCGATCGGTTGTGTTTTTTAGAATCTTCCCCCCCCCCCCCCCTAAAATTTTGAATTTTTTAAAAACCTTTCTTAGCAAGCACCTATCGCCCTAGAGGAAGCTACATATCAAATTTAATTCCAATCCGATCGGTTGTGTTTTTTAGAAACTTCCCCCCAACCCTCCTAAAATTTTGAATTTTTTAAAAACCTTTCTTAGCAAGCACCCAGGGCCCTAGAGGAAGCTACATACCAAATTTCATTCCAATCCGATCGGTTGTGTTTTTTTAGTAACTTCCCCCCGCCCCCAAACTCCCCTAAAATTTCGAATTTTTCTAAAACCTTTCTTAGCAAGCACCCAGGGCCCTAGAGGAAGCTACATACCAAATTTCTTTCCAATCCGATCGGTTGTGTTTTTTAGAAACTTCCCCCCCCCCCCCCCAACCCCCCTAAAATTTTGAATTTTTTAAAAACCTTTCTT
>JAGFPH010000017.1:586384-599377 GCA_018207615.1 Philaenus spumarius
TAATTAATAATAATTAAATATGTTTAGTGGTGTTGGTATAGTAATCAGCTGTTTGTTCTAATATTCCCATTAACAGCTGATTTCAAAATTTTAAACAATTATTTGTATTTCTAACATTTTAGGTTAGATATTAGTTTTTGTGTAGGCCTGAGCCTTGCTGGATCTTTTAACGTTCATTATAACTGCTGTTATAAAATATACGGAATAACTTGATTTGGACACTTAACATTATTTACAATCTTAGCTTTGGGGTTATTATTAATCACATATGTGTGTAGACGGTTCAACGGGGTTGGCGTGCGGAGAACGCAGGGGTCTAATATAGTTCACAATAATAATTAAAAACGATTACGTTGTCAGATGTGATTTTGTGGTGTAGTTGTTCTTTCCTAGGCTGGGAGCACGTCAGGGCTATTTAATGCAGTTTACACCATTTGGCTGTTTAAACGTTTTTTGACAAGCGGATTTATTTATCTCAAACATTTAAGGAGATATTTTCGTTTTAGAAAAAATGTGTTATAAATATTGTGATACGATTAACAAACGGTGCAGATTTGGTAGAGTGATATTATTTTAAATAGGATTTTATGTATTTCTATAACTAGTTAGAAAGTAACTTGATTTTAGTAAAAGTGAAATCAAATCAAATTGAAGTGTCTGTCTGTGGTTTAGAAATAGATCAATTTTTCTAAGTTCATGTGGCTATTCACACTATGCCAAAATATAATAATTATGCATTTTTTAAATTTGTGCCTGTCCGGGCTAATCTCCAAAATGGCTGAACCAATTTTGACGAAACTTTCATTTGCATGACGATTTTTCGGAGGCTAATCTAGACCATTTTTAACCCCGAAAATGTTTAGGGTTCCTATTTTAAAAATGTAAAAATTGTGGAAAACATGTTTTTTTTCGGACGGACGTGACGTGCGAGGAATCTTCTCTGTAGCTTTTGTACAACATGAAGTAAATCTGTAGCCTACGTATAAATGAGTCTGGATTTAGGACACCGCACCCCAACCACCCTAATGCTTCATTAATCGTCCAGCACTTTAAATACTTCAGATAGGATCAAACAGTACACCAACTAACATGTTTGTCAAAAGGTGCAGAATTTATAGAATAATATTTTCTGAAATAGGAATTTATTTATTTTTAAACCAGTAAGAAAATAATTTCATTTTTGTGAATGAGAGTAACTGTTTTTTAAAATATGTTTTAAGACAAGATCAAAAATATTTAAATAGATTCGTTGTCACATAAATAAAAATAAATATTGTCTGAAAAGTCTTTCATTTATCTTTATTTGTAAAAAAATAACAGTGTAGAAGATAATAGCATTTTATTAAAACAGTAGCTGTTTATTTTTCTTAACAAATATGCAAATAATTCGAAATGCCCATTAAAAGTGACAGTTAAAAAAAGAATTTCTTTGCCATAAACCGTAAAGGGGATATGTTCATTTTAGTGAAAAAACGCTTTTTTCTTAATACTAGGAAATATTAATACGTTCGACCAGTACATCAAAATATGCGCAATAAAAGTCAATATACTTAGCTCACACTTTATTTGTAGAAATTACAGAAAAAACAGCATCGGACTAATCGCCGATCCTTGCGGCAGTCCAGGCCGCAAATACTTCGTAAAGTATGTTTATTAGTGAAAAACGCTTTTTGATCCCTTACAAATCAGATGTAATAATACAATTGACAAATACATTGGAAGATCGGCGGTTAAAATAATAATATTAAAGATTGATTTATCTTAAACTGTTTAAATAAAAAATATTTTAATTTGTGTGAAAAAAAGTAGAATTAAAATTATTTTAAAAGTATCGACCTGTATTTACAATAAAATAGGCACAGTAAAAGACGATATCCAATGTCTAAAAAAGTGAATTTACCTATTTTGTGTAATATTTGTAGAAATTACAGAAAAAAAAAGCATCGGACCACGTCGATCCTTGCGGTAGTCCAGCACGGAAATAATATGTTTATTAGTGAAAATGCTTTTTATCTCTTATAAATCAGATATATATTAATACAATCTACAGTAACATCAGAAAGGAGATCGGTGGTTAAAATAATAATATTAAAGATTGATTTAAACTGTTTAGATTTATTTAAAGATTGATTTATCTTAAACTAATTAGAAAATATTTTAATTTTTGTGAAAAAAATAGAATTAAAATTACTTTTAAAGAATCGATCTGTACAACAAAATATAAAAAAACGTAAAAGACAATGTATTTTTTTGAAAATTTACCTATTTTGTGTGGTATTTGGATCACAAAATATTGGTAGCCTACAACTGATAGTTTTCGCGGAAAAACAATATCGGACTAATCGTCGGCCCTCGTGGTAGTCCGGCGCGCTAAATACTTCGCTGGTAGGCCTAAACCGGAGAGCATTGTCTCGCGCTCGCCTACGGTTGCATTCCGCATTCGGTAAGGGCGTTCATAACTCATTTACATTATTTAGTATGTCTTATCGAGCCAAACAATTCCATACATATTACCCGCAATAATTAACCGAGCCAAGAGGACAAAACAATAATTTTAAAAGTTACAGCGCGCATAAAACACGGAATCTAATAATTGTTTTACGACTAACTGAAATCATTAGAATACATAAGCGCGTGTTAAATTTATAATTACGGTTCCGAAGACAAAGAAAATCACCGACGCGATTGTTACAAGCGACGATCGCTTACGGTGCTTATGGGTTTACGGTAATTATAAGCCGATAGTTGTTGTCGGTGAAAGTGTACTGACGTAAAGGACTAGGCAGGTTGTTTTATTGGTCGCCTAAAATGGCAATGACGTACTTTGCAGCGCTTGTTTATTAAGGTATTCTAATGAAATCTGCATCGGTCGCACGTTTCGCCGTGATGTATTTATAGTAGTGTACTTAGAGGCTCGGCTGCACCTTGATGCTTTACATAATCACGTGGCCGTTAAAGAGTTCGATATTGTGAAAGATTTCATTTATTTATTGTCTACAAATCGTGCAAACAAAAATACATTTCAAAATAGGTAAAACAAGGAGCTGAGTGCACAAACGGCCTAACCGCAACAACATGGTTGTGAAATTATGAAATGTAAAGTTTACATAATTTTTAGTTTTGAGCCAATAACTCGGTTTATCTTTTTAGTTAGAGAAATAATTGAAAAAAAACCTAATTTTGTTAAGTGTAAACTTCTGTAGGCGCATCTAGGCGCACTAAATATGTTTGAGTTGTGTATATAAGTGTAACAGATTGTCCTACGTCATAGGCTTATTCTAAAGGCGCTCCTCGGCGCTGTTTGCTGGCGGGTGTATTGGATTTTACCGTCGCTCATTTTCTGAAACGCTCCACTCCGTCGGTTTGAAACGGTTTTGTTCTTGCCGAGATTCGAACCAGCACAGTCCATCACCATAGACTAGCGCCTTAGCGGGTTAGGCCACGAATGCATTGCTAGTTTAGTATATTTGAGTTGGGTGTATAAGTGTAACAGATTGTCCTACGTCGTAGGCTTAACCCGTTATTGTTAACACAATGTATAGTTAAATTGGTAATACCTCTGAAATGGACATTGTGCGTCCTCATTTCGTAAGTACTGTTAAATTAGTTTACTTGGTAACACCTCTGAAATGGACATTGTGCTTCCTCATTTCGTAAATTGTGTTAAATTAGTTTAATTGGTAATACCTCTGAAATGGACATTGTGCTTTCTCATTTCGTAAGTTGTTTTAAAATAGTTTAGTTGGCAATACCTCTGAAATGGACATTGTGCTTCCTCATTTTTTATTTCTTACGGACTGCCGCATATAGCAACGTTTGAACCTATACTGTTTTTGCTCCATTTACGTATACGTTTATACTTTATTTCATGTCTTTGCAACAAAATGTTAGTTAAAAATATCTTTTCTACAAATTATCAGTACACCATGCAATATGTGGACTACTACAAGGATCAACTTGTGAGCCTACTTCGCACATATTCTTCAACAACCTACGCTTTATATTCCTTACGTTTTTAAAAAATTATATTTAAAATATTAATAAATGTTGAGCCTGACGAGCGAGGAGATGAATACATAACTTGTTGATCGAAAACGTTTCAACGACACGTCATCTTCATGGATCTTTGAGTCGCTGGGCTACAATAACCTCATGTAATTTGGTTTTAACAGAAAACCTACAATCTGGTTGTGCAGCCCAAGGTTCACTGAAGATGACGACTGTGTCTTTGAAACGCGTTTGTGTGAGAATTTGCGTTGTTATTCGTAAAGAAAAGTAATAGACGTGAGCAAATATATTGTTCATAGAATCGAAAAGGTAGCCTATTACCGGACTACCAAAATTATCAGTGGCTTAACCTAACAAAGATATATCTAAAAAAAATAATCGATACTATCAAATCATGCGTTTCAAAATGGTGGCAGTTTGAAAATTTCAAACCTAAATAACTCAAAAACCGTACATTTTAACGAAAAATGTCAAGATATTTTTTTTGTAGTCCTTTTGATTCCCTACCGGATGGGTGTAATTGTCGAAACAATCGGATAAACGATAATAGTTAAGTTATGTGTAATAATTGGTTTGTTTAACCTGGCATCCTATTATATGTAAATACAGCAATATTATATTATACATTTGCTGTCATTATCTTTAACTTAGCTATCATCCTTCATCCGAATATTTCGACAGTTACACCATCCAATAGGGAATCAAAGGGGCTACAAAAAAGGTATCTTGACATTTTTCGTTACAAAGTACGGTTTTTGAGTAATTTAGGTTTGAAATTTTCAAACAGCCGCCATTTTTAAACGCATGATTTGTGATAGAATCGATTTTTTTTGGAGATATATAGTTGCTAGGTTAAACTTCGTGTCAAGTTTGAACTCAATCAGTCAAACCGTTCTGTAGATATGAATTATTTTGTAAAGAAATGACGGACATCTGGAGCCTATGACAAAAGAGTTTTCGGGCCTATGTTTACATGAACTTTTTTTTCTTATTTTGGCCCATAGAACCATTTGCCGAAGTTTGATCCCGTAATTACTGGACACCCTGTATATAACGAATTTAACATAAATTGAATATTGGAATGAAAGGATAACAGTTTTTAAAGTGTCTAAACCTATTAAACCTGCGCATTTGCGCGTTTTTAAAGGCGCGTCTGACGTGATCATTTCAGAGATCAAAATAACGTATTTAACTATTCCATAAATTTACATTCTTGTGAAATTGTAGTCTCTACAAATTAAACATTGTAGCAATTGGCGGAAAACACGCTTACACTAGGCACGGTACGGTGCAAATAAGGCGTTAAAATCACTTTTCAAAACTAAAATAGTTTAGCTTTAAAGCCGGTGAAAACCACACCACACCGTAAATCCCCCCCGAAAATCCGTCTATTAATTATATTGTTTAGACTCGTGAAATTTATCGCGTAAAAATATAATTCCTCGAAATCCGCGAATTTACGACCAATCCGCTACTAGAATGGAAACGCGTGTAAAACTGTGTTTCCCCGTAGTTTATAGAGCCAATAAAATACTCCGGGTGGAAGTGTTTAGAATTTCAATTGGCCTAACCTGTAGCCACACGGCTACACGCTACCAACAATGACTGGGCTCTCCGAGTCTTTCATATGTTGATTATACCTTCGACGAGATAAATTACTTGGTACGGTTCGGGGTCCCAGTGGTGCTCGGTTGGTGGGTTGACAGACGACAAATTTAGTATGCCGTGGGTCCGCCACATCAACACAACGGCTACTATAAAATATCACATTATAGCTTCGTGCCTACCACCAACACTACAATTAATTCCTTAACCCCGACACCCACTTTTTTGTGTGCGTTTGAATCGCGCTTTAATTCGGACTAATTCGTTCGTTTTTCGTTTGTAGGTAATTGTTTTATAAATTGTACAAAACATTGTAAAAACTTAGATCCACTTATCCACCATTTTGTTTTATTTACTAAATACATAATACGTAGTACTCCACATTATATTTATACTCAATTTGTTTTCATAAACGAATTAAGGGGAATATTACTCAAGAACGACGTAGAAAAGATCAAGTAAAGAATAAGTAAAATCATTTTAAATTGTCAAGTCAGGGATGATGTTGGCTGTCCCTACAAGTGAGAAATGTTGCCAAGTCGATGAAGAGGAAAGGGAGAAAACCTGCCACCGCTTTTTGCTTGCAAATGCTCCAATAAAGCTAATTTGTTTATTAATTTTTGATATCTGTTCCGTTTTACCCTGAGCTTTTTTCAAGTACATTTTTGACTACTATAAACTAGTAAACTACTATAGGCGTAAACATTGCGGGAGGTGAATCGGATTTTACCGTTACACGTCATCCTTGTATAGCAGAGTATATAGTTTGCTTGGTAATACCTCTGAAATGGACATTGTCATTCCTCATTTAGTAACTTGTGTTAAAATAGTTTACTTGGTAATACCTCTGAAATGGACATTGTGATTCCTCATTTAGCAACTTGTGTTAAAATAGTTTACTTGGTAATACCTCTGAAATGGACATTGTGATTCCTCATTTAGTAACTTGTGTTAAAATAGTTTACTTGGTAATACCTCTGAAATGGACATTGTGATTCCTCATTTCGTAACTTGTGTTAACATAGTTTACTTGGTAATGTCTCTGAAATGGACACTGTGATTCCTCATTTCGTAACTTGTGTTAAAATAGTTTACTTGGTAATACCTCTGAAATGGACATTGTGCTTCCTCATTTCATAAATTGTGTTTTTAATCAATATTTTATATACTTTGAAGCGTAAATCATAATATCGCCATAGAAGTTTACACTTCTCCCGTGTGGTCTTAAGCACACCTGGATTTTTTTAATTATCAATCCAAAGATTATTTACATAAGATTGTTTGTACAAAAAAACGTAGATCTAATGGTTTAATTTGAAAGACTTCAACTCTATTATTTTAGCTTTTTTGTATAAAATCGTCGACAGTGTAAAATTTGATTTACTTTAAAGAAAATAATTTGATTTTACCAACTAAAACTTACTGGTTTTCAAATTCCAAGTACTTCCGTGGAAAATATTCGTTCGGTGAATTTATTGCGTTATAAGTGTTTGCAACGCGACAGAACTAAATATAAAACGTCAACAAAAAGATTTCAACACCGTTTCGTATTTTAGACGGACGCCGCGGAAGACAGAAAAACCGAAATAAAAACACGACAGCGACACATGTAAGCGATTCAATATAAGCGTCAACGGTAACACATTCGTGCGTTTGTAAAACAAGAAGAAAAAGAAAGAACACGGTAAGGTTATCTGTCCAAGAAATACGAGAGGCCGTGACGAGTGACGGACAGAACGACAAACATGAATAAATTCATGCAGACAGAAAGTCAGTTTTCATCAATTCGAGAGAAGAAGAAGAAAGAAAAACAGATGTGATGTCTTGATGAGAGAGGGCTCGGAGAAATATGGCGTTCAAGATGGCACCTGGCGAGCTATGCAAATATTAAAAATTTCCAAGCAGCTTCCGCGGGGAATTTTATTTTTGTTGTGTTGGTAGTCGCCCACGCGTCCAATATAGATTTATAGTATGAATGTTTTGTTTGCGGCGCGGTTGAAAACAACAGCTGACTGCGGTAAAGATCGAGTCTTAAACATTCTGATTTAGAAATTTATTCGCGAGATTGCTGAATATTTTGCTCAGATTGTTTAGCATTTAATAATGATGGGATTGAAGGAATAATTTGAATTCACCATTTCCGTTTTCAAACCTTTAGTTAACCATTTGGGTAAATTATTTCGTGTTTTAAAATACTTTATCTGATGATTATAAAAATATTTTTCAGTACAAAATGCATTGAACCTTCTGGAATGCACAATTTTGTAACACATAGAGACAGTATTTCAGCCATGTTTTATTTTATGTTGTCTTTGTATAATTAACAATTAGTTGTTTAAAGAGATAGTTAGTTTTATTCTGTTTGATTTGCTGTAAACATTGGCGTATCCGGGGAGTGGGGGTGGGGGAGCTGTGGGGGCTGCAGCCCCTCCTTTGTGTTAAGGCTCGGCTCCCCTACATTCAAAACGGCGAAGTTGGGTACCAATTTCAATGTTAAATAACCAAAACATACCTTCACTATTAAGCATATTTTTGTGTTGTTTTTGTCAAAAAACGAAAGCTGTATTTTTTTTCTTAAAGTGAAATAGGTTGTGGGTGTTGATTAATAAGGTTTTTTGCAATATCTCTTTTTGCAACTGAGTAAAAAATTAATAAAGTTTACTATTTTTTACTATTTATATCATACGTTTATGAAAACAATAAAACGGTTTTTGAAAATGTATTCAGCAAACAACATCCACATATGACCGTACTTCAAAATGTAACCAAATTTGTAAATTTATTCCACGAATAGCTACGGCTATACTTCAGATCAGATCAGATCAGATCGGAGCCGAATTTTTTCCATGCTCCGTTCTGATCGGATCTGATAGATATAGCCACCCCTCCCGATTGCTCCCGATCGCTCTCGATCAGAAAGGGACTAGGCTATAGGTAATACCGGACTAATCGTAACAGACGCATGTTTCGTGTTATTTTTTGTTTTTAATTAGTTTGATTGATACTTCTGTTATATGACAACCGTGTATATGGAACTGACAAAAACAACTACAACTTGTTTATTATGCTTTACGAAATTATTATCATATGCACAGTTTAAGTTTAACAATATTTTTTCTATTTATCTGTCGCTTTTGATTGAAAGGATGTGTTCCTATTTTTCTTCGTTTTCTTTTCTTGTCCAACACAATCATCAAAAATTCTTCGTCGGTGTCCGAGCTAGACGAAGAGCACTGTTCTTCCATGATGATTGTGCAATTTACTGAAGTTATAACAGTAACAGGAAATCCAGACTAACTGATGGTGAGGTAAAATGCGCGCGCATCCTTCCGACACATGTCGGAACGTTGCGAATCTGATAGATTTAGCCACTCCATCGGAATTCCGCGACAGACCGGAAAATTCGGCTCCGATCTGATCTGATCTGATCGTACAAGTATAGCCGTAGCTTTAACGGGAAAATATGACCTATTCTGTAGCATTGCTCTTATGGGAATCAGATTCAACATGGCGGACAGGGTAGCGCCCCCTTAATATATTTTTGCTTTGTTTAATCGGCTATGTGACAGACTGCTCAATCGAGTAGCCTTAGACAACACAACTTGTATCGAATATTTCACCCACTAAATATTACGAAATCTCAATAAAACAAAAACCATTGGAAAGGAAATATTTTAAACTTAAATTTTTTCATTTACAAATTTCTTCTAAAACGTATATTTATATATGTAATCATCGTTGTAAAATTCTAGTAGTCTAAACCAACTGATGCAGCGCGAGAAAGCACAAGCGACTCAAACTCATAACTTTTTTGGCACATAAAATATCTTCCAATCATTCGTCACTCCTACAGTTTCTAAAAAATGAAGTTTTCTGTAAACCCTTGCAATTGGACGGTTTTCATCCTACGAGAATGATCATTTTGCAATCGATGTATCTACTATTACAAATCGATATATTTGTATATTGATTTTTATATCGATTTCAAGTGCAAGTTCTGTATTTTAATTTGATATAAAGAAAACCTGGTTTAGTACTATGAGGTTATTCGAGTATTTCCGTGAATATGTATATTTTCAACGCCATTTTCAACACGGACGATTTTAAAAACCGACGTTGGGTTAAAAACTTTGGTCAAGCTCGAGTTTTAACTCGCTAATGATAAACCAAACCGAAGAAAAGTAGACTAATTAAAAGATATGCAAAAAAGTTAACGAGAGCATACATCTATTGGATTTTCTTACGATAGGCCTAAGTAATTTAAAACGTGATGCAAGGTTGATGAAAACTGCCTTTTTTGGCGACTTTAGAAAACTGCCCAGAGCGTTAGTAAAAGAAATATTTGCAACTAGTAGAAACTCCCTGCGTGCTCCGCATGCCGATCCCGTTGGAACGTTCTACACACATAATCATAGGCCTAATGTTTTCTTTGTAATAAAGGTGTAGGATTAATAATAACCCCAAAGCTAAGATGGTAAATAATGTTAAATGTTCAAATCAAATTATTTCGTATATTTTATATCAGCAGCTATAATAAAGCTTAAAAAAAGCAGCAAGGCTCAGGTCTACCTAAAAGTTAGAAACACAAACAAAGTTTTAAATCAGCTGTTAATGGAAATATTAGAGCTAACAGCTGTTTTATTTTATTCAATTTGTTGCTGTGGTAATAAAGGTAAATACATGTGTTGGTTCATCAGTCTAGGCCTAACCTAAGAATTTTTTCCGACTAAGTTTACAAATATTTAAATAAAAAATGTGTTTGTAAAAATGAATTATAGCCTATGTTACTCAGGGATAGTGTAGCTTCTTAGTAAAACTATTTTTTCAATTGGTTAAGTAGTTCCAGAGATTACCCCCTACATGCAAACAAACAAATTTGACCTCTTTATATAATATATATATATTTGTATAGATAAAGGCTCTACAAAGATGTAGTTAAGATTTTCTTAAAATAACCATTCTCGTACACGCACTAATCAAGTAAATTACAAAGTTTTTAGGAATACCTTGCACTGAGGATAAAATAGTAGATGGATTTTTAATATATATTTATTTAAATTTACTGTAGATATTAAGTTTTAATAAAAAGTAAATAGTAAAGAAAATAAAAAACTTCGATTCTCGTGTAATTAGTAAGTGGAGATTTCATTTGGTTAATCGGAATTTCTTTCCGCAGGAAAAGAATTATTGTTGAAGAAAAAGAATACGCCTAAAGAAGGTCCTTGCGGTAGTCCAAAGTCAGCGAATTTTACATAACCGTTAATCCTAAAAACGATACCGAAACGACTAGAAGGTCGAATTAATTTTCACTATTCAAGGTAAATTCTGTTTTATACAGCGAACAAGCAAATAGAGTGTTCGCGACGCTATCTGGGGATCTCCGGTAATGAATGCACGGTTAGGAAGAGTGTCAAAGTAACATGGAATAGGCGGAGCTGAGTGTTGAGTGCGGAGTGTGGAGTGGATGTCAATTGTTTACACTCGGCCCCTGGGTTGCCTTAGCAACTGCAATTATAACACTAACGACTTTCCATCCTTTCAAAGCTTGTCTGTTTCGCAAATTGAGGAAACGAGCACGACCGACAGCCACGCCAAACGGTTGTAACTTCCACAGTTTGTGTTCATTGTTTGTACGGTGGCCATTAATTTAAGCCTTCCTGGTGAATTAAAACGTGTGAATATTTGTATAATCTACACAGGGTGTCCCATAAGTAAAGCGCCAAACTTCAGGGAATGTTTCTATGGGTCGAAATAAGAAAAAAAGTTCACATAAACACAGACCCGAAAACGCTTCGTTTTCTAGATATCCGCCATTTTGTTTTTAGTACAAAAACATTTTTGTGTCAAATTCGTTATATACAGGGTATCCAGTAATTACGGGATCAAACTTCCGCAAATGGTTCTATGGGTCAAAATAAGAAGAAAAAAAGTTCATGTAAACATAGGCCCGAAAACTCTTCGTTTCCCAGATGTCCATCATTTCTTTACAAAATAATTCATATCTAGAGAACGGTTTGACTGATTGAGTTCAAACTTGGCACGAAGTTTAACCTAACAATTATATACCTCAAGAAAAATAAACGATTATATCCAATCATGCGTTTCAAAATGGCGGCTGTTTCAAAATGTCAAACCTAAATTACTCAAAAATCTTACATTGTAACAAAAAATGTCAAGATACCTTTTTTGTAGCCCTTCTGATTCCATATCGGATGGTGTAACTGGAAAAACAATCGGATGAAAGATAATAGTTAAGTTATGTGTAATAATTGGTTTGTTCAACCCGGCATCCTATACCAGCACAGTAAACACAGCAATATTGTATGTACATTTGCTGTCATTACCTTTAACTTAGCTAGTATCCTTCATCCGATTATTTTGACAGTTACACCATCCCAAAGGGAATCAAAAGGGCTGCAAAAAAGGTACCCTGACATTTTTTGTTACAACGCACGGTTTTTGAGTAATTTAGGTTTGAAATTTTCAAACAGCCGCCATTTCGAAACTCATGATTGGATTTAATTTCTTATTTATCTTGAGATATATCATTGCTAGGTTAAACTTCGTGCCAAGTTTGAACTCAATCAGTCATACCGTTCTCTAGATAAGAATTATTTTGTACAAAAAACAAAATGGTGGATATCTAGAAATGAACCATTCCCCGAAGTTTGGTACTTTACTTATGAGACACCCTGTATTGTATTGTAGGGTTAACCTATATGTTAACTCAAAAACTAAAAACGATTTTGATTGATCCTTTACTGATCTGTTAAGCATTATCTTGCGATAACATATTATGTTTCTGTAACGTTTTTTCAAAACGAAGATGAGTAGAGATTAAGCAATGAAAAATATTTGTGAAATATCAGCTGTTTGGCCTTGTATGCCTTATAGTTAAGTAATTATACATGAATTAACAGGAAGCTGATAAAATGCAAAGCTATTGATTACAACTTTATACATCATTCGCGAGAACATAGCCCTACGTACTTTTCTATGTGCTAGACATATAGTAAAGATTTGAATCAATTAGTGTCTACAAATTTTTTTCGACGACATTCAAATATACGCGGCGTTAAACTAAAGTAGGCGATTTAGATGTAGTACGATTAAGGTAAGCGACAGAATTTGCGTGTAGTATATTAAAGTAGGAGAGTATGTAGAATGTTAAAGCAGGCGAAAAACTGAGTGTAGAATTCAATAAGCTAGTGAAAACGTAGAACAATTTAAGTAGGCGAAAAACTGACCTGTAGAATTAAAGTAGAAGAGTAAAAAGTAGGATCTTAAAGTAGGAGACAAACTGCCTGTATAATTAAAATAGAGGAGTAAAAAAGTAGGATTATTAAAGTGGAAGAAAAACTGCGTGTAGAATTTAAGTAG
>JAGFPH010000017.1:599387-615403 GCA_018207615.1 Philaenus spumarius
CTGCGTATAGAATTAAACTCGGCGAATGAAACTGTAAGTTCTAGAGGCGTTAAGAATCAAAATTATAAAAAACTGAACAGAAAACTAAACATGTCTTACAAAACAACCTATAGACTACGTGACCTAGGTAAATTTCAACCATTCGTATGGACTGGTTGCGTAACAATCGCTTACTATTTCTCCCATTACTTTGTCCTAATTTTGGAGGTTAACTCAGCATTATTTGCATACGCACATTTTAATGTAAGAGTCGTGTTAAAGAGTTTTACATGGGAAATCTATTCTAGGTAAAAACAATCGCCTTGGCCTCATACCGCTTCCTGCAGCCAAAGGTTTTATTTCTTTGTTTGGACTGAAGACAGCGCTGATTTGTTTATTTTACTTCTGATATTTTGATGCGGTGACAAAGGTACTTATCGAGAACGCGGAAAAGAATCAAAGTTTGAGCCTAAAACGCAACTATTTAAGCACAATAGTGGGCGACCACGAATTTCGAATTGATTTTAAGAGATGTACAATCTGTCACACATTTACTGGTTTCAACTCAAAATATAGAACTGAGTATAATTTTAACCTATCTAACTTATTGTATGCGCTTACCTGTCCGTTCTTATCCAGTTCGTTATTGGTAAGTTTGACCTTCTCGAAAGATACGACTTGTTTCCTCAACTGTTCCCCGGTAAACGGTGAATCCGGGTGGACGTACAGCCTCGACGGCGCCGGAGGATCGGCTTTCCCTGCCACTAACCAGGACGATCTGTGGTAAGCGTATCGGTAACGTTTGTTATCCACCGGCACTATGTCCATGAGAACGGCGTAACGCTGGTCGGCACGGAGGCCGCTGAACGACACTCGTACGGTCGGGAACATCCTCCTGAAAGAACAAAAGACGTGATTGTCATAACTTGATAACGATAACGTAGGCATAGATTTAATGTGGGCGAATGAAATCATATTCAAGCAGGCGAGGTACAATTTACGTTATAGATAAAGTGAACGATTAAATTCAGGTGTAAGACGCGTTAAAGCTGTATTTACAATTGAAGTAGATGAATAAATCTGTGTGACAGTAGGAGAATGAATCTATGTGGACAATTATAATAGGGCAATGAATCTGTATACAGGATGTAAAAAAAAAAACCTTTCGGGATTTTGGGATATGATTCCTCATTCAAAAAGGAAGAAAAAAGTTCATATGAAGTTATGTCCTAAAACATTTAGTTTTTCAGATATCCGCCATCTTGTTTTTGTACAAAATAATTCATATCTAGAGAATGGTTTGATTGATTGAGTTAAAACTTGGCAACAAGTTTAACCTAACAATGATATATCTCATGAAAAATAAGCTACTAAATCCAATCATGCGTTTTAAAATGGCGGGTGTTTGAAAATGTAAAACCTAAATTACTCGAAAACCGTACATTTTAACGAAAAATGCCAAGACACCTTTTTTGTAGCCCTTTTGATTCTCTATTGGATGGTCAACTGTCGAAACAATCGGATGAAGGATAACATCTAAGTTAAAGATAATGACAGCAAATGTGCATACAATATTGTAGTATTTACTGGCTTGGTATAGGATGCCGGGTTGAACAAAACAATTATTACACAGTAACTTAACTATTACCCTTCATCCGATTCATTTGACAGTGAGACCATCAGATAGGGAATCAAAAGGGCTACAAAAAAGGTCTCTTTTCATTTTTTTGTTAAAATGTACGGTTTTTCAGTAACTAAGGTTTGACATTTTCAAACAGCCGCCATTTTTAAACGCATGATAGGATTTAATCGCTTATTTTTCTTGAGATATTATATCATTGTTATGTTAAAATTCATGCCAAGATTGAACTCAATTAGTGGAATCATTCTCTGGATAAGAATTATTTTGTACAAGATTTTGAGTAATTTAGGTTTGAAATTTTCAAACAGCCGCCATTTTGAAACGCATGATAGGATTTAATCACTTATTTTTCTTGAGCTATATCATTGTTATGTTAAAATTCATGCCAAGATTGAACTCAATTAGTCAAACCATTCTCTAGATATGAATTATTTTGTACAAAAAACAAAATGGCGGTTATCTAGAAGACGAAGCGTTTTCGGGTCTGTGTTTACATGAACTTTTTTTCTTATTTTGACTCTTAGGACCATTCCCCGTAGTTTTTCACTTTACTTATGGGACACCCTGTAGATCGCTTCTTCTCCGAGAAATAAGCAGGCGAGTGAAATTGTATGCACGATTAAAGCAGGTGATTGGATCTGAATTTAAAATTAAAGCATGCTAATAGTGACAATAACCATTCCGATATTGATTCGCGAAACATTTTCCCACAATTTAATTCTATGCAAATTAGCAATCTGAAAACTGTCGATTTATCATAGATTACGCGCCGTTCAAATACGTAACGCATATTTTATTCGCCATAATTGAACGCAAAGAACATAAATAATTCTGTTAACGATCTAAATGCAACAATGGAGTTTTTTTCAGCTCGTGTAAAAAAATTCCGCAGGACATAACAGCGCACATTTCCTGAAGATAACAATCGAAAATAAATTATAAATCTATACGGCGTTATAACGTAACAAAAGGTTCGAATTGATGGCTAATTAACTACTGTGAGCGGAAATGTAGTAACGCGAATATTCTGGACATTTTATATTCAGCAGGTTAAATCTTTCATGAAATACATGTCCTGGAATGAAATAGTCTTTGTGAATTGTAATTCTGTTCGGCTTAGAACGAGCAGTATAAACACTGAAAACACTGAAAAGCGTTCACTAACAGGAACGTATAACTCGGAGTATAATTTTAAAGCTAAGTAGCCTAGTAGTGGAACGACTAGCGCGTGTCGTGGATTTTCTATACTAATAATTTTCCTAAAAAAAGTTATAAGTAAAGAATTAGTACGGCTATTACTAAAATTCGTTTACCCATTTCTCATCGCAAATATTGATGTACGACTAAAATGTTGTCGTTCAAAAATAAAACCCTTTATATTACTTGATTTAAAATCAGTTATAAGATAACAAATTATTATCACCTCAATGAATATTTTATTTTTCTAAGTGTAAACTACTATAGGCGCACCTCGTCTAAAAATTGCGGGCGGTGAATCAGGTTTTACCGTCACGCGTCACCCCCTACTATTATATATAGTACACATGTGTATAATATAGCGGAGTATATAGTTTACTTAGTAATACCTCTGAAATGGACATTGTGCTTCCTAATTTCGTAACTTGTGTTAAAATAGTTTACTTGGTAATACCTCTGAAATGGACATTTTACTTTCTCATTTCGTAACTTGTGTTAAAATAGTTTACTTGGCGATACCTCTGAAATGAACATTGCGCTTCCTCATTCTCCCTTGTGGTCTTAAGCAGACTAGATTTTATTTATAAAACTTTAAAAATTTATAATAATAGGAATGATTTCTATTTTTTAAATTTTAATCTATATAATAAAAATGAAATGCTGTACGTTGGTAAGCGCATCACTTGAGAAAGGCTGGACCAGTTTGGCTATTTTTTGTTTCAAAATGTTCGTAATAGTCCGAATTAGGTTTTTATGAAAAGAAAATTTCCTGGAAAATTGTATAATTCAGGAAAAACTTAACATACTTTTTTCGATGGGATTTTTGTAAGAACTCAAGACCATAACTCACAAAAACAGCTATTGGAATAAACGGCTTAGCAACACATGTTGCTTACAAACATATTGGTTTACAATCATTACACAATCATTACCATAGCAACTTTACTTAGCAAATTTATAATCAGTTTATTATTCTTCAAAACCAACATCTTTTTTAGGTTAGATTGGAAAACAAAAATCAAACACAAATAAAAATCAACGAAAAGTGCTTATAATTGAATTCAAACATCGGTTGTTACATATCTATAAACTTAGAGATATGCTGTTTATAATATTGTCTATGTAAAATATATCTTATTTATTAATTGTTTAGTACTTTTCAAATCGTATTTTCGCTTTAAAAAAAATAATTCTAAACAAATTATGTTTTTAAAACCGTGCATAACCATAAACATACATGAGTTTAAACGTAATTACATTGAAACCCGAAAGAATGAAACTAAAATAAATAAAATATCACATTTTATCTTTATTTTGATATGTAATTGTATGTTTAAATACCAAAGAGTACCTTTTACTAATTAGGCCTTTAATTTAAAATTAAAAACCCCGTTTGAACCACTTTGTTACGTCCTGAATTAACCACGGTTTTTACAAAGTGATTCAACATATCTTTGACATTCAACATACCAACGAACATTACATTAGTTTAGTCGTACTGTAATTATATTGAAAACTAAACAAACAATTTGAAAGAAACTAAAAGATAATATTTTTATCTTTATTTTGATATATAATTGAATATTTAAGAACTAAACAGTATCTTATACTAATCTATATCTGCATATAAAAATCCATTGTCACGGTGTTTGTCCGCGATGTACTCCAAAACTACTCAACCGATCTTAATGAAGTTTTTTCAAATGTGGGCTTTACTATAACTTAAAATATAGGATAGTTTTCATCCCGATCTAAGGGGTTGAAATGGTGATGTTACCCCTATAAAATGAATACAAATTAAACTGACTTCATACAAGTCGTAAAGCTATAATTATGTAATATTATTTTTAAGAGATTTGCAAAACTATTTGCAATTTGATTACTTGAGTAAACGGGATGACATGGGATAACTACGCTTAAAATTAAACCAAGCGTTGCGGGTCCACTAGTTTATGATAAATTGCATTCGTGTCTACAAAAATAAAAACGTAAAAATTCACTCCCGTCGATTATATTGAATTTTATAATATAAACCGGCCAAGACTCGCAAGCCAATGGTTCTATATTTTTTTGTGTAGGTATTTGAGCCGTGATTTGTTCTAGTTTTAAAATGATTTTTAAGACAATACATACCTCGAATAGGCGGCCCTCCTTAGTAAAAAACATACGACAATATTCAAGTGTTTGGCTTTAAATTTGTTTAAAGAAGTGAAATTTGCAATCACTATTAAAGGAGCGAAAGAGTAAAAACGCCAACACCTTATTTTATAATCGAAAATTATTCTCACAAAGAATACACGTACTAAGCGGATCTACAGCAATACCCTAAACACAACGATAGCCTTTCACAAAACGTCACCACAGCACAGCCACCTAAATCCTCAAACGGTCATCAAATAAAAAGAAAAAGAACGGGTCACACCTGTAATAAAATTAAAATATCATATGCAAATATAAAAATAAAAAAAACTCATCCGAAAACCTCCAACTCGTCGTTATTTACGGCTGTAAAGGATGTGAGGACTATTGTAATAATATTTCACGACGAGACAGCGTCCGACATGCCTATAAAACCGCGTGGGGCAGAGCTGCGTCGTTAGGACATTGTGTCATTCTGCAGCTAACAGAAGCTTGGGAAGAGACTTGGGGACGGTAATCGTGTATCGCGAGATGGGCGATGCACTTAAAAGCAATTGAAACTCGTCAGAAACAACGGTGAGAAATGTGGACTTTAACACGTTTATTGCTACGCAAATTTCGTATTTCCTATGCTAGGAGCTGACCTTATATTTTTTATATTTATAGAATAAATGAGTAGAAATTACTTTATCTTTTATTTTTGAACATTTCTACGAAGTAATCACTAGTATCTATCGGGGTAGGCGTGCAAAGCACGCATTATATTGTGTATTGAAAATACTCCTAATACGGGGGTTGCCTACGAAGCACGCAATTCATTGTGTATTGAAAACACTCCCAACACGGAGGTTGGCGTGCGAAGCACGCAATGTATTGTGCATTGAAAATTCTCCAAAAATGCGGGTTGGCGTGCGAAGCACGCAATGCATTGTGTATTGAAAATACTCCAAACAAGAGGGTCGACGTGCGAAGCACGCATTATATTGTGTATTGCAAATACTCCTAATACAGGGTTAGGCGCGCGAAGCCCGCAATGCACTGTGTATTGAAAATACCCCCAATACGGGGGTTGGCGTGCGAAGCACGCAAAACAATGTGTAGGCCTAGTGAAAATAGTCCTAATAAGTGAGTTGGCGTGCAATGCACTGTGCGTGGGCCGCTTGTTATAGTGTTCAGTGTCAAGCTCTCATGTGCGTCCTGAGCAGTGAACGTGTTAACTATATAAGATATTATTATAGTTATACACGTGGAGTAAATAGAATGTTAAAAATAACCCGTTTCAACTTAAAATTTATGAGGACTCATCTTTATTTATTATTTCAGGAAAATAATCAAGTCTTATTAAAAAAATACTCGTGGTTTTTTTAATAAGTCTAATTTTAAACGTATCCCAATTACATTAAACCCGTTCAACTACATTTAAAGTAGGCGGAGGACACTTTTTGTACAGTTGAAGCAGGCGAAGGAGGCTGTGTTTATGTTTAAAGCGGGCGAACGAAACTCTGTGCAGAATCAAAGCAGGAAAACTGTTTGTACAATTGAAGCAGGTGAAGGAGGCTGTGTTTATGTTTAAAGTGGGCGAACGAAAGTCTGTGCAGGATCAAAGCAGGAAATCAAAACTGTTTGTACAATTAAAGCAGGTGAAGGTGACTGTATTTATGTTTAAAGTGGGCGAACGAAATTCTGTGCAGAATTAAAACAGGAAATTGAAACTGTTTGTACAATGAAAGCAAGTGAATGAGACTGTATTATGTTTAAAGTGGAACGAATTTCTGTGCAAAATCAAAGCAGAAAATTGAAACTGTTTGTACAATTAAAGCAGGTGAATGAGACTGTATTATGTTTAAAGTGGGCGAACGAATTTCTGTGCAGAATCAAAGCACGAAATTGAAACTGTTTGTACAATTAAAGCTGGCGAATAAAACTATATGTTAAGCAAGAGAACGAAACCGTATGGAAAAGTTAACGCAGAAGAATTTTATACTGTTTTGTTGTGGACGGTAAACAATATTCCGGTCGGAGTAGACAATTCGCAGGTAAAATAGAGGCCGTTAACTAGGAGATATATCACCCGGGTCGGGAGTAAATCATACCCGAGAAGATGTCGACGCGTCTATTATCCACGTCTAAGAGGATTTAGTTTTATGTGATGGTTTTAGTGCGGTCGAGGCGCGGGCAGCCGCAGCGGGAAGTTCTCCGGCTACCGGCCCGACCCAGCACGTCCCTGCCTTTTATCCTCGAAGGTTTTTTCGTGTAAACCGTTGTTTCGCTGCGTTTCGAGTACGGTTTCCACCGTGGAATTACGACGTCGTTCGACGGAACTGCCTGGGCAACCTCGTGAAGCACAGCGTGCTATCGGTTGCTGCTGTGGAAACGGATAATTTAATAAGATGTGATAACAGTGTGGTATAACGCGAATGTTGACAAAACATAAAATTTGAATTTAAATTAGTTAGGGGTTAGAGGTTGTTTTATTTTATTTTTAATTTGAAGTTATACTCTTGTGTATTTAATTTATAATTTAAAATATTCTCTTTTAGATTAACGCTCTGCAGAGGTGGAGCAAACTAAAGTTATTTAATTTTGTATTTAATTTTTGTTACTTATGATATGACATTTTTTACTTTCTGCCCCCTTTACGTAGTATGGAGAAAGTATTGTTTTCGTCCAAATGTTCGAATTTGAATTTTTAGTGGAATTATCTGTTTTGGTGCTCCCTGAACCCAAAAAAATGTTTAGTGGAATTATCTGTGTTGGTGTTCCCTGAACCCAAAAAAGTGTTTTTTTGGTGATGTCTGTCCGTGTGTCTGTGTGTCTGTTAGGGTGTGTGCAGAGCTGGAGACCATACCAACGGTCCGATTTTGATGAAATTTGGTAAGTAGGTTGTAGTTCTGGAATATCTGCGGGAGTTTTTTAATTTTTTCAAATTTTTGATTTTTAAGGGGGTTTACACCCCAAAAATGGCCAAAAAACGAGACAAATCAAAATTTCTCAAAAACGGCTCTAACGATTTTGATAAAATTTGGCTTATTTGTAGCCCCTAACATATGCAAAAAATCGCATCTTTCTAAAATTTCTCGTTTAGGTAATAATAATAATAATAACAACAACTGATTTTGCAAATTTGTTCGAAATCGATCGATTAGTTTTAATAATAATAATATAATATAATATGGATGTGTGTTACAAGCATCTAATATTTTATATGGTATGTCCTACTTTTGCAATTCTAAATAACCACCTCCTATGCTACTCTTGGGACGGTATAAAGTTTCAACTGGGAGAAAGTATGTGGCAGTTATCTGGTAGCGCTCATGTCGTTGAAGCCAGCAATTATTTTATTAGGCTCGACTTTTTGGAGGTTTCAGAGGTGGCGAGCTAGGCGCTGGCTGAGAACGTCAAGTTGATTTAATCAGTGGACCAAATAGTTGTATCATTAAAAATCAGTATAATATATAAGCCATTTAACTACAGTTGTAATGCTTACTGGATCGTGTCTGATTTAAAGTAGGCGATGGGAAACCGCGCGCAGCCTACAATTAAAGCAGGCGAAGGTAACCGTATTTATAATTAAAGTAGGCGAGTGAAACTGTATGCGTAGCCAAAGCAGACGAAGTTTTGTGTAGGCTACGATTAAAGAGTGTAAATGTACATTTGAAATTAAAGAATCTGAATTGGTTTGGGCAATACGGTATTACTTGCAGCTCGATGATAAAATTTTGTTTGTGTTACATTGACAATAAACGGTACCAGAAACTGGCACGTACTTTCTCACATACATATTTAAATTATTAAACAGATTCACTGTGAATTCATAATTGTATTAAAGTAGGAGAGGGGATACATTAAAGTAGGAGAGTAACTGATAAATATTATTATTAGTCTATTAGCTAGAGAGAGAACTGTTCGATCGATTTCGAACAAATTTGCACCAAACATGTCAATTAGGCCTGTATAGATTCACAAAAATGGTTTTGAAATTTTTTTAAAAACAACTACATTTTTGGCCAAACCCCCCTACAAACAGTTATTATTACTAGCCAAACGAGAATTTTTAGAAAGATGCTGTTTTTTTTTTATATGGTAGGGTACATTAAGGGATAATAATGAGCCAAATTTTATAAAAATCGTTAGAGCCGTTTTTTTATAAAAAAAACTAATGTTTTGGGGTTTTTCGGCCAAAAAGGGGGTTGTTTTTCAAACTTTTTCAAACCCTTTTTTCATGCATCTATACAGGCCTAATTTGGTGCAAATTTGTTCGAAATCGATCGAACAGTTTTCTCTCTAGCTTTTTACATACAGATAGACATTTTGTAAAAACCACTTTTTGGAGTCGGGGGGTTCCAAAACGGATATTTCCACAACATTGATTTTTTTTCGATCACTACACTTTCTCTATACTATAGTGAGAAAGTAAAATTGCAAAAACTATAATTTATTTGTCTGTGTAGTAACCTACGAAATGTAAAGTTCTGAAAAGCAAATTCTTAAAGGTGCAGGTATGTTTACATAAAAGGGCATAAGTCTTGGGTAAACGTTTTAAAACCGAAATCACTTAAACTCAAAAGCTCTGTTGCACCTCTGGATTTGCGCTCATTAAATTTACTCCCTGTTTAAATATTTCATTTCCTTATATTTTACAGCTCGGTTTAAATAACTCGTGAATACGTCCTATTAATTACCGAACGGAACTAATTAAGACGGTTTAATTTGATTTATAAACATGTAAAATAGAAAGAGTTTAAAGTTTTAAAATTGTATGTTTAAATTTAGAAAAACCGGGGACGTTTCACTAAAGCAAGTGCGTTGAACGCCGCTGATGAAATGACGGAAATAAAATTTAGTAAACCAAAGCATTGTCAACCGAAACTGACGAAATTAGCCCCGCCCAATCACCATTCATTCAACCAGGAGTAGGAGAGGACAGTAGCGGTTCAATACTGACTTATAAATGGCTTTCGTGTCGTAGGGATATTTTTGTCGGGTAGTGCTTTCGATTTGGCATCACTGATTAACGAGTGTTGATTACAAGACTTTGTCGATGAATAATATTTGTGTAGAGAATACAGTAGTTTACTAGTTAAGGAAGATTAATATATCGATTGAACTCCCAATGTATGTTTCCGTGTTTGCGGTGGTTTTGTTTTTAAGGGGTTGGCATTTTTGTGATATTTGTTGGTATTTTAATTTGTGGTGTTTGAAAGTCTGTTTTTGAAGTGCAAACTTCTGTAGGCGCACCTCGTCCAAAAGATTTTGCGGGCGGTGAATCGGATTTTACCGTCACGCATTTTTCCGTCACGCTCTAGTAGCCTATATACACTGCACATGTGTATACAGCAGAGTATACAGCTCACTTGGTAATGGACATTGCGCTTCCTCATTTCGTAAGTTGTTTTAAAATAGTTTACTTGGTAACTAGTAAGCCCCGTGATCACAGGCTGATTAATTAGATGCACATCAGAAATACAGCAAACGATAGATCAAATGATTTAGAAGTTAATTAGTATTATAGTGAAGAAATTAATAATGGAATATGTTTACATGTTATACGAAGATATACAAATTTTTCCGAAGATAAACGAATAGGTGTCTTTTCTTTAAATTTGTATAAAGAAATAAATTGATGGTAAAAGGTTGTATTTATACACAGTTTATTACATCAAAGCAAATATTATATCGTATATTATAGCATACATTAGTTCTATAACTCATATTTTAAAAAATCAACTTCACAAGAAATTGTAACGATTGAAGTTGTAAACATAACCCCAAACTATAATCTACACTCGGTTTACAGATGATGGGTGAAATCAGCTGTTATATTATATCATTGTGTTACGTACGTACACTCGCTTTATAGGAGTTGATACCTCTGAAATGGACATTATGCTTCCTCATTGTGTAAATCGTGTTAAAATAGTTTACTTGGTAATACCTCTGAAATGGACATTGTGCTTCCTCGTTTCGTAAGCTGGGTTAGAATAGTTTACTTGGTAATACCTCTGAAATGGACATTGTGTTTCCTCATTTCTTTAGTTGTGTTGAAATGTTTTACTTGGTAATACCCCTGAAATGGACATTGTGATTCCTCATTTCGTAAGTTGTGTTAAAACAGTGTACTTGGTAGTTTAAAATGATGAAATTTCAGATTAAACCAATATGACCAACGATTTATATTCATTACAGTTTCCACTTCTGTCGGCAGTCCCGCGACTGCTGTCTTTTTTTTATGTTTCTGTTTGTGGTGCTTATGTGGTTGTTCGTAAATGTTTTCGTCTTCTTGTGTTTGCAGTATTTGTATGTTTGACATTCGCGTATTCTCGTCTGCTTGTTGTCGATGCTCTGCTGGAGTCGGATTGTATCAAATAAACAACAAAGACGTGCTTTCTGTCATCTCTTGTGTCCCCATTCACAATTACACAGTATCCAAACCGTTTCACGAGGACTCCAACTCGACAGCTGTGTTTATGTGCAAACACTTGATGTTTAGCAATTACCAATTACCTTATTTGACTTACACCTGGGAACACCCATCATGGGAAAGTACAATAAAAAGGCAATCATACGGGCTTCCTTCGTTAGTCTATACCCGACATTTCTCTATCAATTAATTAGTACCTAAACAGCTGGTTCACGATGAACAATATTTCTAACGGTTGCTAGACAAAGATGGAAACAACAGTAAATATTGTGAATGTAAATTAGAGTGAACTTAATTAAAACCATACGTTGATTAATTTTCATAATTTCGTTGGTTGAATGTTTTGATACAAAGTTATTTCGACCCAAAGAGAGCCATCTTCACAAGAAATTCTTCTTTCTTTTAAGTAGGTAATATTTAATCGTAAAGTACGTTACTGCTGCTGTATTAATTCTAAAAGAGACATTAACATATTCACTTACATTATAATTAATTTATAGTTTAGCGTTTATTGTATTTCTAAATTGTAAAAGTCATACAGCTTTATTTTTTTGAAATGTAAACTTCTATAGGCGCACCACGTCCAAAAGATTTTTATACATGTGTGTATAGCAGAGTATATAACTTGTTGCTGGGGGGTGAATAGGATTTTACCGTCACGCGTTTCACCATGCATTTTGTGAAACGCTCTGATGTGAAACACTCTATTGCGAAACGCTCTATTCCATCTGTTCGAAAAATGTTTTGGTCTTGCCGAGATTCGAACCAGCAGAGTCAATCACCATATGCAGGGCCTTAGCCGGTTATTCTACGAATGCATCACTAATTTAGTATATTTGAGTTGGGTATGTAAGTGTAACAGATTGGGCTACGTCTTAGGCTTAATCAGTTAATGTTATTTTTTTTATTTTTCGGTTGCTATGGCAATGAATGTAAATACATTCAAGAAACATGTGTTGGTTCTTCTGTTTAGGCCTAAACTAAAAATATTCGTGTGTTTAATTTTATGTATTTTTGATGCATTATTATATAAAAATATTATCTTATAGCTTCATAGAGAGTGTACGAATTATTATATATTACGATGGGTAGTTTAATTCCTTGAAAGGAAAGTAAAATCTTTCATTTGTTGTTTTAGGGGTTTTTATTTCCTTGTGCATCCCTTAAACCCAAATAATCAAAATGTGTGGGCTCATTCTCGTGGTAATTAAAGCGGGTTTTCTTTAGGGTAGTCACACCATTTTAACCCTTTGAATGTAATTATTGGTATAATTTGTACGGTGTTAGATTCGTCTAGCGTTAGATTCGAGCCCACATTTCTTAAGAGATTTATTTTTAGCATTTAAAATGTATTTCCAAAAAAAACTAATCAGAGATGTTACATTTTCCTCAAGAGAAATATAATGTGCGAGAGTTATTATGAAATCTTCCAGTGAGTTCTCGAACGTTCCAGAATGTAATGACATATTCCAGAGTGTTCAAGAATGTTCTGTGTAATGTTCCAGAATGTTCGAGAATGTTATAAAATATTCCAGTCGGTTCAAGAATGTTCTGGAATGTGTAAGGCAGTTCTGGACCATCGAAGTTCTAGAACGTTCTAGGAACCGGAAACGGTCTATGAAGCTAGAAACCGAAAACGTTTTTACTAGAAACCTATACTTAAAATTACTTTCTACGCCTAGCCTAAAATTATTGCATATATGTTGCCGTTAATGCAGGCGAAAAAAATTAAACATACTCACAATAATTTTAGGTTAGGCCTAGACTGATGGACCAACATTTTATGTTTACTGAATGTATTTCAGCGCTTGGCGATAATACCCGAGCTACGCCGGACGGAACCGATCGTCTCTTAATTTAAATTGATGAACCGAAACACACGTTTCTTTAATGTATGTACATTCGTTGCCACAGCAACCGATTTGATAACGCTTTTTCGTTACTCCTATTTTATATTTGTCGTTGCCATAGCAACCAATTAATAACACTTTTTTTCGTTACGCATTACATTTTCTATTTGTTAACACGTAGCGCAACCCGCGTTAAGGAACTTCGTAGCAAAAACATTTGCATTTTAATATACGTTTTAACGGCAGTGAACTTTCAATATTTCTTTGATATCTGCGAGCGAAGTCGCTGGTACGCCTGCTAGTAGACTATTCAAATCAATTCAACAACGATCCTGTATGAAATATAGGCTACAGATATTCACTCCTAATTATCCGCTTGGGTACAGCGAAGCCTAAATATGAATCGATAAAGTTATGACGTTCGTGAAGCAGCTGTATTTATGTAAGAGAAAGAATAAGAAAAGGACGAAGAGTAATCAATAAAAATGTCTACCGGTAGCACTGGAAGGATTAAGCAAGGGTCGACCAGGTGATCTCAAACATCTGACATTTAAGCAGGTGAGTGAACACGTACGCCCAGAACAAAGGAAACCAGAAGATAATTATCTATATGTATTAATAATTAGTATTTGACTTGTACTAATAACGGCTACGTGAAAAATAGTTCTCGCTTCTAGTGTATCCACCTGACCCTCGCAGATAATATCACTGGCTACATAAATTTATTAAATTAACAAACATGTGTAAACTTATTAAAAAGTTGAAATCCAATTTGGACAGTCAGCTGTTTCTATAACTCATAACTCGTGCGGAGGTAGTATTTTGTTGACATCAAAATATGCGAGCAATTTGAATATTGTAATAACTGGGGCAGATGTACGGTCGTTTGTACGGAGGGCGCCAAAACATGCGCGAGCTGGAAATTTGAAGATTTTGAAAAAAATGTTGATTGGTTATTAGCTGTCGTCCCGGTATCGCCCGTGTTAAAACTAATCTGTCCAATTGACGCGTTATACAGATACTAATGGCGCCGACCTTGCTCGCTCCGCTCGCCAACCCCGGCGGAGATCCATGGTGAAGCCAATGCAAACAGGTTATTGTATACTCACATAAGTAGCTAATGTTAGACTCGACCGTTTCCAATAATTCAGATTTTACGGCATGCGTTGTAATTTCACCATTAATTGTCTGCTCCAGTAAACGAGAAAGCAACCGGAAACGCAACCGCTTCTCACTGTATCCCTATCTAAACAGTGCAATTTCTTGCATCTGAACGCTTTGACATTTCAAACTATTTTATAAGTCTATCTTTTGTAATTGAGTGTTGAAAAAAAAACTTAATATTCTTTATAAAACTTCGGATCCGGCTTGCAAATTATTTTTCATTATTAATTTTTTATTGTGTTAGGAAACAAATTCAAACTTTGTACTTACAAAATGTCAATTACATAACAAATCAAAAGCATTAAAAAAATGTAAATTGCAAGACGGATGCGTATTGTGACTGTGCTTAAAATGAGACCTTGCAAACAATTTTATGATAAAAAAGTAAACGAAATAAATGGTTTGAAATTTAACATTGCTCTTATGGGATAAAAATCCAAGATGACCGCCACTAAAGCAGACCCTTAATATTAAATAATCAACATTTCAAATAGATTTTTGTACTACCAACTAAAGGAAATTATATAATATGTAATAAAAGAGTTTGATTTGTAATACAATAAGCATTGTGTTTGCTTTTACAAAATCTAAAGAACTATCACTTGTGAAGAATAATTTTTTGATTCTAAATTTGAAATATTGATTGCAAATAAACGTGTTTTTGTTCGTTGTAGGCCTAAGCTAAAATTATGTTACATTTTTTATCCAAATCAGCTGTTTTCGTTATAAAATGTAACGACATATGTTTGAGTTGAATTATAATACCGTAAGTATTTTTCTTTGGTTTTTTATCGTGTTTGCTTTTGGTTTGTTAATCTAACATAAAAAAGCTGTTGGTTGTGAAGAATAATAAACTGATTCTAAATTTGCCAAGTTGGTTGCTATGTGTAATGAGTGTAAAAAACATGTGTTGCTAAGCTTTTGATCCGAACAGATGTTTTACGTGATATAAAGCTGGGAGTGGACCCCTGAATTTTTACGATTTAAAATTAAACTTCTCTCTTTAGTGTGCTTCTTTGCCCCCCGGAGAATATACACCTTAAATAATTTCTTCATATTTGCAACTTAAGTTGATTTTATATCGGCCAGTCTGGACAAAAACGCTTATATATTGATTACCTTTCCATATTGTAAAAAATAGTTGTTTCTATCTTTAATTGAATACCTTCTGAACGATATCTCACTAGACGGTATCACTTCATATTTACTTTTCGGGGCAACCAATTTTGATCGCCCGTAGACATAGTAAAGTATTTATTAAGTTCTTTTTACCGATGTGTTGGTTGGTTCGCTTTATCAGAACCTCGATAATCCGAACTAATTGAACAGGAGATGTTTCCGGAGTTTTTGCTTGAACGACAGGAATGTTTCATCGGCTAATTAAATGTAAAGCTTTTGCTTAGATGGAATGAGTATTATTTAAATCTTAACCTTAAACATTAGTTAATTTAACTGAAAAAATGAAGGGAAATTATAAATTGTTAAAAAATAAGATAGTGTAGGACTACTATAATCTACATTTTCGAAATAGCTTTTACATTTTGAGTAATTTTGCCAAATACTCTACAAATTGCAAAACTACATCATTTTTGACATTGGAGCTCCGCCCCCCCCCCCCCCCCCC
>JAGFPH010000017.1:617879-636661 GCA_018207615.1 Philaenus spumarius
TTTGTTTATATAACTTTATTGTTGATTTTTATTTAGCACAGTGTTTCCTACTTTTAGAGTTTTTATTTCTCTGCTTATTTTTATCATTTTTATGTATCGTTATTGTTACCGTTATTGAGTTCTAAGTTTGTGTCCTCTACTTTTCAAGTTATATTTCTTTACTTAAGTTTATCTTTGTCATTTACTGAAGAGTTTACCGTTATCAAGTTCTAAGTTTATGTTGCCTACTTTTAAAATTAATGTTTGTTAAGTAGTTGTTTGTGTGTAGTTTTGTTAGTTATAAATTAAGTTTAGTTTATTACTTTGTTTTTAATTACATTTTTGTTTAGGTGACTGGATTGAACCAAAAGATGTTCGCCTTAAAACCCATATTCCTTGCGGTTTGAATACGTAAATCTGTTTTAACGTAAGTAAACCATATAAATTATAATGTAGTTGTTTAAAAATATTTATTTTATTTGAAGGATTTAAAATATTTCAATATATTGTAGTCTACGTTAAAACTAAAATGGAGCGTAATAAATTAAAATAAAAGTATGAATTTTAAACCTCAAAACAGCTCAAATTTAAAGTTTTGAAAACAGGCCTAAATATAGTAAAAATTATTGCAGGACTAACATAACCTCAATACTTTTTTTTTTTTTTTTTTTTTTTTTTGTGTTTAACGTCCTACTGTTTTGCACTTAAGGCTAATGAAGACGGGACCTACAGTTTTACGTGGAATCCGAACCACAGCCAACGATGTCTGTTAAGAAACCATTTAGAAAATTATTCGGGGTCAATGGGAATTGAACCCGGAACCTTTCCATTGATGGTTGCCATGACGATTGATAAAGCAATGACGCTTTAACAACCACGGCCACCGTGGCACTATAACCTCAATACTATGTTTCCGAAATGATCCAGGCCTATATTACAAAATTGACTATTCGATTTGATCCATCTTTGCCAAGTTTACCTTTTTTTTGACAAAATAAGTTGTTAAATCAGGCCCATTTTATTCTAATTCCAACGTGCTAAAACAGAATATAAATTAGCTTGTTTTTTAATGGTAATTAAAAACTATTCAATGAACAGCTGATAAAATAGTATAAATTGGCTTGTTTATAAACAGCTGTTTTGATCGCTTTATTTACTGTTTTCTTGTTATTTTGTAACCAACATGGCAAATTATAAGACCCTATGTTAAAATTTTTTAACTTTTAAATTAGATTTTCTAAAAAAATTGCGTTTTACACGAAATAAAACTATATGGGTGTACTTAAAAATAAAAACTACACCTAAATAAAAAATTTCTTTGAATTCGTTAGAGCCGTTTTCGAGATCCACGACAGATACCAAGATACAAAGATAGATACAAGAATTGCTCATTTAAAGTAATAGGATTGTAAATTTCTTAAATTCTTTTTTACAATGGTATCACATATGAAAACATTTAACATACGAGACTTAACTTATTCCTACGTAAAATATATCCAAAATGGCCGAGCTTTGGAAGACAAACCATAGTTTTCAACCAACATTATTACAAACACCAATTAAGGAAATAAATAATGAGACTTGAACTTACAAACGTGTAAAAGTGAAAAGTATGTTTGCTAACACATTCACACAGGTAATTATTCTAATGAGGATCATGTTCGCTGTAGGAGGTGAATGGAACCCACATGTAACGATAAAGTAGTATTGGTTATATAGACTTGTTGGTAAACATCTAAATGTAAAACTTGCGTCAGCCTGATGTCCAACAACAACAATGAGGGAAACGCTTGATAATGTTGTGTGCTGATTGGCTTTTAGTTTGTTGTATAATGAGTGCAGATAGAAACTACACACGGTCAGTATATTTAACGGTTTTTTTAATTCATTATATCTTTTTATAATTGACTAGTTACAACAATAATTGATATTAGAATGCGCTAAAATTTGTTAATAATTAATTTTACATGGAATAATTTTAATTAGCTATTTTTAGTCTACTGAAATGATTGCCTAATTTTTGTATAGCGCAATCAGTTTCACTATTCTTTGTCCATTTAGTCGTCTGCTTTAATTTCATATTCAGTTTTATTCGCCTGCTTTAATTGTGAAAATGGATTCTCTCTTATGCTTTATTTGTATTGAGTCTCACTTGCCTACTTTAACCATCGCACATTCGGTTTAAATCCCTCTGATTTAGGTTTATATTCATTTTTATTCGCATGCTTAAATTTTTTACTTTCGGTTTTATTCGCCGGCTTTAAGTATGGATGTAGCCTAATTTTCTTCGTCTGCTTTAATTTCATGTTAAGTTTTATTCACCTGCTTTAATTTTAATAATATTATTTATTATTTATCTGCTTTAGTTATGAAAATGGGTTCTCTCTTATGTTTTATTTGTATTAAGTTTCACTCGCCTACTTTAACCACCGCACATTCGGTATAAATACCACTGATTTAGGTTTATATTTATTTTTATTCCCATGCTTGAATTTTTTACTTTTGGTTTTGTTCACCAGCTTTAAGTATGGATGTAATTTTCCTCGTCCGCTTTAATTTTAAAAATATTATTTTTTATTCTTCTGCTTTAATTGTGAAAATGGATTCTCTCTTGTGCTTTATTCGTATTAAGTTTCACTCGCCTACTTTAACCATCGCACATTCAGTTTAAATCCCTCTGATTTAGGTTTATATTAATTTTTATTCGCATACTTGAATTTTTTTACTTTCGGTTTTATTCACCGGCTTTAAGTACGGATGTAATTTTCCTCGTCTGCTTTAATGTACAGTATTAAATATTGCAATTTTTACAATTTACATTAAAGTATACACGTGTTAGTTTTGAAAAAAATGTGACAGAACTTAATAAGAATTTTGAGTGTATACTCGACCGTACGAATCAGAGATATTATTTACTGATTTTTAAAACAAGCAATTTTTTTTAGATTTGTGTTAAAACCCTGATTAAATCAAATGTACAGATATCGGCGTGTCCCGGCACTTGGCCTCGCCCTGGCGCGATGGGCCGTGGGTGCAGGAAGGGGCGTAAGTGGAGAAAAAAAACATTTTCCCACACCGCTTCCTAATGTGACTCATCCTTCAAACGAATGTTTAACTCACCCTTAACACGTTCACTTCTACGCAAAATTTGTATTTCCTATGCTAGGAGCTGACCGTTTATTTTTTATATTTATAGCCTTAATAAGTAGAAATTATTTTTATTTTTTATTTTTGAACCTTTCTACGTAATAATCACTAATATTTTTGTGCGTCCTTAGCACAAAGACTTAAATTGGAGTGCGAAGCACGCAATTTACAGTGTATTGAAAATACTCCCAATACGGGGGTTGGCGTGCAATGCACTGTGAGTCGACCGCTTCTCATAGTGTTTGGTATCAAGCTCACGTGTGCGTCCTTAGCAGTGAACGTGTTAAACAGAGGTACCGGGTACTGATGTTTTTAGTCAGGTTAGTAGCGGTTTGCTCAAGTGCCAGAATTACCGCCGGTATCTGTATTTATGTTGAAAGAATAGTTGCGTTAAACAAGTAACATTCTCACGTACAAATTATGTTAGCCTTAAAAGGAATTTTACTCAGTTAACAATGTAAACTCGACTTATTCACCCCTTTTAGCGTACAAATGACAAATTCCCGTCAACTTTAACGTCTAAACTAACTAAACGCCCTCTCTGTACCCCCGAGTACCCCAACGCGCATGACCGTCGTGTAAATAATGCCACCTTATCACGGAGTAAACAAACGCACGGCGGTTGCGAGGACTTCAACGGTGGTAGAGAATTAGACGCATTAACAACGCTGCTTAATCTAGCGCCTGCGCTCCTCGCTTCCTGTCCGACAGCTGATGCCAGTCTCATAATTTATCCTAATTCATAAGTATAAAGATGAGACTAATTATGACATGCCACGATAGCCGGGATCCGGGTTGTGGGGATATGAACAGACCTACTTTATGCGGTTCGCGTTAACAGAGAAATGTTTGGAAACATTTTAAGCTGTAATTTTTATTAGAAAAATGTAATTATACTCATTTTAATTTGTGCGGACATGTAGTTATTTGTTTTCCAAATTTATTCGATATTTCAGAAAATTACAAAATGTTGAATGCAATACAGTTGATAAAACATTGCTTTCGACAGTTTATTAACATTTCGTAATTTTGGAAATGTTTTTTGGTTGGGCTGTACTACGTGACGCTACTCCACTATTGGTATTATAGTCTGATACAAAACGTCCTTTAAAAGGACTGTCTATTTTGTATAAATTGGTCAAAAAATTCTGATTATGACAGCGATTTTTCCAATATGGCGGACAAGTTTTAATTTTCCTATTGGAAACCTCTATTTTGCATAACGTTTTCAGATTTAATACAAAATTGCAAGAATTTTTTTTATTCTTTGCGTAGGTTTGATAAACACAACAGTATTCGTGTAAATTAGACTTGAAATTTTGGTTTTTTATACTTTTCATAGCACTAGCTTCTTGGGGGGTAGGAGAAGAAACAATACTTATCAATTTGAAAATTAAATTGATTAAATCACACCATAAAAACTAGAGGCTGTCATTTATAAAAAATACCGGTTTCAGATTATCTTAACTCGAAAATTAAATCGACTTAAGTTATTCCTGATTCAAAAGTGTTTTTTTTTTTTTTTTTACATTTCTGGAAACTTGAATAACGTTTGTAGAAAAAGAGACATCAACTTGAAACTGAAGCGGTGAACACTTCAAACCGTGCAGAGTGCCTGTTAAATTTTATCCAAATCGGTCGAGTAGTTTCGGCGGAGAACAATTTACAAAAATTTGCACGGAAACCGGGGAAGAGGACTTCGCCCAAAAGAGACAGTAATTTATGTGTACTATCTAAAAAACCTAACACATAATAGGGGTTTTCGTTCGAAATTCTGGACGCCATATTGGAAAAATGGCTGAAGTTATCGCAATTTTAAAACCTCCAAGTTGTACAAAACAGACATTACTGAAAAATTATACCTCAGTTTTCGTTAGAAGACGAGAAATACAGCCGTGTCCAGACTTTTCACCCACCCTGTATGTAATGTTTTAATTTTTTTTTACAAGGAACTTTTTTCTCGTACGTTTGTAACGATTTTTCTTTCACGGACATGGAAAAGTTAAATAGTTGTGAAAAGAGTGTATTTTCAAACGCCCTTCACCTCTTAGATTTGCAAGTACTGTTACATTCCACTAGCCTAAAAATCTGGTATGAGAAAACTCCTCAATTGGAAGGGTGTTTTTTACTACTTGCGGATATTATCGTATAAAATCTACAAAATGTATTCCACTCAAGAAAAGTATATAACATCTTGTTCAGAACATTGCTACGTAGAAAAAATATTTCACAAAACATTTTCGTCATTTTTGTTTTGAGTACCAAATGATAATTTTTTTTATTAAATGTTAGGCATTTGCAAATTAAAAAAAATTACAAAATTTAGCAAAAAATTTCTTCACATGAAACTATAAAAACACTTTTTCAGTTTCGAAAAACAAACTATTTTTTGGGGGGAAAATTGCAAAAGTGAGCAATTTCCAAAAAATTGCATATAGTATAGGCCTACATTAAAAAATGTATGGAAAATTTAAAATGAGTTTTTGTAAACTTTATAATATTATAGTGGACAAAAGTTCGTACAATTTATTAATTCACAATAATAGTAAATAAAACATAACACCAAAATAAAACCAAAAATAATTCGACCACGCAGCTGAACCGCCGACGTGAGTTGAGCGAATTTCCAAAATTAAATTTATATATGATTTTGGGTTTCAAACAACTAATTTGGAAATTGATCAACTCACGTAGGTGCTGCCAGCATGTACCAAATATATTGCCATCTTCACCAAGGTTTAAGCCGTGCATTTAATTCTGGTATTTTTACGTTATTTTACGTTTTGATTGTTTTTGGGGGAACCAGATGGGCTATAAAGTCGCGTAAAAAAAATTAAATGTGCAGAATTATTTCATATGTCTATTTTTTAAAAGAAAACTTAAAAAATGTTTATTTCTAGTACGAAAAATCTCTAGTAGACTTCCGGTGAAAAATTTGGTCTACTTCCGGTCAATTTTTTTGACTAACGAACTCGTCCAAGCGAATTAGAAAACCAACCTGTGTACCAAGTTTGGACCAAATAGGACGTAAAATGCGTCCGTTAGAGTGCGCACAGTTATACATAAAGTTACTTCCGGTAAAAAAATTTCTCAACTTCCGGTCCATTTTTTTACCGAACGAACCCGACTAAGCGACTTAGAAAACCAACCTGTATACCAAATTTGGACTAAATCGGGCATAAAATGCGTCCGTTAAAGTGCGCACATTATATCCATGTTACTTCCGGTCAAAAGTTTAGTCTACTTCCTGTCAATTTTTTTGGTTGGTGAACTCGTCCAAGCGAATTAGAAAAACAAAGTGTGTACCAAATTTTAACCAAATCAGACGTAAAATGCGTCTGTTAAGTGTGCACACATATATTCATGAAGTTACTTCCGGGCAAAAATTTGGTCTACTTCCGGTCAATTTTTTTGGCTAACCTACCAGTTCAAGCGACTCAGAAAACCAACGTGTGTACCAAATTTGAACCAAATCGGACGTAAAATGCGTCCGTTAAAGTGCGCTCACATACATACATAAATATATACATATATATATATGATTTTTAATGACACCCCAAAACGTGTTCTGGGGACCATTATCGGTGCTCATTTGCTACTCCCGACCTTGGGTCTTACCATAAGGGCCACTGCTATAGCTCATTTTTCCTATGGAAATTCGCTAATAAGCAAAACGCACTTGATAAACGAACATTGTAACTGGACATAACTACGTCCAGATTCGAAATTTTTTTATTTTTTGCATGATTATTGTAAGTCATAGAGTAATGAACTACAACCTGTTAGAGAGCGTAAGTGAAGAACGGTTGAACTGTTGCTTACCAGAAGGAGGGTTAAACCTATCTAACAGACAGCCAATAGAGTTTCTTTACTAAATAAATAATTTGAATTACAAAACCGTTTCATATCCAATCTATTATTATTGAATACAACACGAGGACCATATGTCAGATACATTAATAAAACATCCGACCATAGTACGATGAACGACCGAGAAATATTTTTATACCCACCCCTCATCGGATCAACGCCCATTGTTGACATTCTGTAGGCCTATCTAATCTACAATAGGGCTTGTAATACAGACAACATGTTTGGGATAGGACCACCTACTGTATGTTTGCTCGGGATGTTGATACAAGGGAGACGTTTTATTAATGGCTTATTATCGGGGCTTTCACGCGTGCTGTTTGTTTGATATCAATATATTGTGAAATACACGGATCTTGGAAACACCTGTTGGTGGAAGGAGACATGGGTTGGTGGTGAGATATCTACTATGGAGGCCTGGCGAAGGCTCTGTTGTAGGGCAATTTACCAATCGTATGTAAGTTTTCTTTTCAACTAGCAGATAAGTGATATGTGCGTGTGAGCACGTTGGTCAGCGACAAAGTATCTATATATATATATATATATATATATAAAGCAGAAAATTCCGTGGATATATATAATCTAATTTGTATGTGTGTTCTTGTTATACATGTCAAGACCGTTTGAAGGATCGTGGTCAAATACTGTATGGTGATCAATTAGCACCAGAGGGAGCAAAAGGGGAGGGGGTGAGGTAATTTACACTTCAGGGGTTAGATTACCTAAAACAATACACCTAAAATTTTCACGAGAATAGAGGGCTGAAATGTCCCACAATTGTGTCTTATGTTATAGGATAAACAAATAAAATTCTGATTACTGCGTTTAAGGGAAGTAAATGGCAATACCAACCCCTAAAACAATAAATATTCGTTATTAGGGAATTTCCACAGGAAATAGAAGCTATTGCAGTGACTCTGACCTAAGGTCGGGAGTAGTAAATGAGCACCGATCATGGTCCCCAGAATACGTGTTGGGGGGTCATTAAAATATTTGTATGTATATAGACCTAAGTATATATGTGTTCGCACTCCAACGGCCGCCTAGTAGTACATATACCAATAGATAAAGTTTAAGCATGAACAAAAGCTTTTCCCTAAATCCGTGGAAAATATATTGTTCACATAATTTTGTATAGAGTAAATGATGTATCTCCTTCAATAATATCTGTTTTGCTACTTCATTTCGTAAACGTAGTGGACTACCGCAAGGTTCAACATTTGGGCCGTTGCTTTTTCTTTTATAACAATCTAAACTGCTTTAGTTCAACCTTTTTTTCATTTCGAAGGGTTTTAGGCATTAAATAGACAAATATTAACGTCTTCAGAAACAACAATACAAATTTCTATTTTAGAAGGCATTTTTGTATGTTTGCTTGTCCAACAACCTCTATTGCTCTTTTTTATTTCATACTTTTATTTGTATTTCTTCAACTAATTATTTTAGCTACTTGATTTGATATTACTTTCACCAAAATGTTATATCTTTTCGACTAAAACAACGTGTTTGTTGGTTCTGCACAACCCATTTCAGACGCCATTTCCCATTTCAAATTGCCACCAAACTGTACTCACTTTAAAAACCTTTAGCAGCTCGCTTTTATAGTTGTTCGCTTTTATTATGCTGTTGTTCTCGCACATCGTGGACTACCGCAAGGATCAACATTAGGGCCGATGCTGTTTCAGATTTGATAATTTTTAATTAATTCATGTTTAGTGTAGTTTTTTTTTAATAGGCCCTACTAGTTTACATCATGATTCAATCAAATCATAAAATTCTGCAACACTAATAAAAATAATTTATGTTTGGCAGTGGTGCCTAAACAAAGATTAAAAACAAGAAATTCGTGAATTGTTTCTTTTCTTTATATTGGGTATTCGCAGACTTTGAAGTCGCCATCAGAAGAAATTAGACATCAACAATCCGGTAGCATTCAGACGAAATATACTACATTAATACTGAAATCGTAAAATCTCAATTTTAATTGTATTTGTAATAAAAACGGACTCCGCAAGACCAATTAAGGGATTGGTGCTGTTAATCGCCGATCGCGATGGGTCCAATTAATACCTTCTCGTACTATATAAGCATCTGTTGCTGATTGTTGACTGGTTTTTATCCTTTCATCTCCAGTTAGAAGGTAATAAAATAATGTAATAAATTCGCTGAACTGGAACTGATGTGAAACTGTTTGAACAAGACTTCATAGTAATAACTCAGCCTTTGAAAGAACTGAATGAAGTTTTTTTCAAAGTACGGATCTTCTGTTAATAAATTTTAACAGTAGGCGTACTCGTTCCGTCGTCAGGGATATGAAAAATAAAAAAAATAATAAAAGCTCTCATAAAACTATACAAGGGTTCCAAAATCCCGAAAACGCTCAGTTTTAAAATTATGTTTAGCGTAATTAAGTGTTAATATTCTTAAATGTACAGGTTGAGTAGGCTATAAATTTCCAGAGCGAATTAATATTATGTTTACTGTTCTAAATGAAGCAACGAATCTCGGTGGTATAAATATACTGCACCTAAAAAAGTACTTTTTGAAAAAAAAATGCGTTTACCTCTCAGGTGAACGGCTCAATTGGAGTCAGGAAAAATCGTAAATGAAAGCACAGATCAAACTGTACATCAAATTAAAGATCTCCGTTAGTAGACAACAATACCATAAATTCGATATCAAACGGACAATGAAATGGCAGCCGGTCAAAGTTTGTATCAATTTGCAATTAGCTAAATTTTATGAAGTCCCTGGGGCGGTTTCCTAATGTTTTAACAAGCAACATGAGAGCCAGGAAAGGTTTTTCTACTGTTATTTGGTGAACTCGAGAAGTGGCTACCTCACTAAGGGAGCCGTGATTTTATACGCACCCTGTATATATATGTTGTACCCGTACACATTTTCCCCTCCCCAATGCATAATAGGCCTAATATTTGTTTTAATTCATTAAAAGTAGCCTACTTTTATAAATTGGATATTATTTCAATCCAGCCGTTTTTACACCGTAATATTTACAAAGCAAGTTTGGGTTTCGTAAATTTTTTGCAGGGATAAATCACCGACGAGCTAACCGTGTCTAAAATCAATTGTTCACCTGAAAAACATCCAAAGTCTTCGCGTGCATTCGAACAGGGTATCTGTACTTTGAAATCCGGTACTCTAACCCTTCGCTACGAGGCCGCTTTTTTCGATTTAACTTAAAATGTATGGCTAAGCGTGCTGATATACTAGTACCCCCTGCTCGCTTCGCTCACCAACCCACGCGGCGATTCGCTGCAAAGCAAATGCTAACAAATTATTGTATACTCTGATATTTTCACGGAAATTATTGATTAGTATAGGCTGCAGACCTACTTGTATCGGGTTAGTACGACGGTGGTAACGGTGATGGTGGCATGCGCAGTAGGGGCATAGTTTTTGCGAAAATGGAATATTTGTTGTATAACAGTGTGGTATTAAAATACAAAATTTAATAGGTTGTGAAAAAAAATTAACTTAAAATTAATTACAATTGATAAATGTAAATGCTTTTAAAGAAATGTGTTTTGATTCATCGTAGGCCTGACCTAAAATTATGTTAAGTTTTTAATCCAAATCAGCTGTTTTATTTATAATATGTAACAAGAAACGTTTGAATTGAAATATAATACAGTAAGTATTTTATGTTTATTTTTCTTTGTGCTTGCTTTTATTTTGCTAATCTAACCTAAGAAAACTATTGGTCGTGAAGAAGAACAAACTTATTCTAAATTTCCTAAGTTGGTTGCTATTGGTACTGAATGTAAACAAACATGTGTTGCCAAGCTTTTGATCTGAATCAGCTGTTTTATCTGCTGTAGGGCTGGAAGTGAATCCCCGAATTATCACTATTTTTACGTTTTAAAATTACATTTTTGCAAAATCCTTTCTTGGCGTTGATTATATTATGTCAGTCAGTGAGGACAATGCCGTAAATTGTCTCAAGGATAAAATGAGCATATTTGAAAAAAAACCTCAAATAATTTCGTTTTGTTCGACGAGGTTCACTCAAAACCTTTTTTTCGCATTTCACTTATAAAATCCGCCGACATTTACAGAACATTATGTTGGTGTTGAAACAATAAGTCGTCGCCCCAAAAACAAAATAGTTTCCAGATGAGAACGATTCCTATAAACGTCTCCAAATTTAACTAAAACCACTAACAATTTTTCCTCCACCGCAACAAAGCCTTTACACTGTAACCGTAAGCAATTGCACCAATTTACAACGATTCAGTTCCACGACCGCCTTTCACTCAGGAACGATTCGTTAAAAAGACAAGAAGGTTCCGTCGGGCGGGCGCCATTGCTGTGACAAGAGACATCAGACATTGGGCGGCAAGGGGGAGGGAGCGTCGCGATGTGGGATCGATACCACCCCTCCCTTTACGCATACTCGCACGCACCCCTTATTTTATTAGCTGAGATCAATTGACTAATGCAAACAGTGTATTGTAGTCAGCTGTGGGAGTGCGGAGCGTTGAATTTCAACACTGGGAGCAAGAACGGGATAAATTATTTGTCTACAATAATGTTGGGCTAAAATAGGCCTGTTTAGGCTTCGCTACAACTCGTCCACTTGGATGCGTAGCCTACGCTACGACTTACCTTTCGCGGTTGTTTCAAGATTTATATTCATCGTCAAAAGACATGTTAATGCGTTGTTAGTAATTTTCGGGTCGGTTGACTATACGGAACCCTTGGCAGACGAGTCTAACAAACTGTTTATAAAACCAATCATAATTTAAATTACCAAATTTTCCCTCTTACACAGTAGCCATAAGTTTTTTTATTGCATTGCGAGAAAACAAACGTCCGTATAGATTTACGACAAAATCAACATCTTTAGACGTAACTTAAAATAATCCAATCATAGGCCTACATTATAAAAAATCCAGGTGTGCTTAAGACCATATACCACATGGGAGAAGCGTAAACTTCTATGGAGATTTATGAAATGAGGAAGCACAATGTCCATTTCGCAGGTATTATAAAGTAAAGCACAAGTTACGAAATGAGGAAGCACAATGCCCATTTCAGAGGTATTACCAAGTAAACTATGTTAACACAAGTTACGAAATGAGGAAGCACAATGTCCATTTCAGAGGTTTTACCAAGTAAACTAGGTATATACTCAGCTACATGTGTAGGCCTACATACTCAGCTACATGTGTAGGCCTACTATATAGGCCTACAGGGTGTTTACAAACTCCCTGGAAAAATTTTGTGTATTTGTTCCTTAGGTCAAGACAATCAAAAAACGTCATATAAATATGGGTCTGACATGCCTAGTTTTCTGTCTGTCCGTCTGTTTGTGTTTTTTACAAATTATTTTATAACTTGAGTACGATTTTAGATAGAAACTTCAAATTTGGCACGAACATGTACCTTAATAAGTCATAGGTCAAACAAGTGTATAAAATTTCGTTCCGATATCTTACACAGTTTCAATATGGCGGCCATTTAAAATCTTTTATGTTAAATTTCACGAAAACCGTAATTTTTATACAAAAATGTTACCAGTAATAAAAAATGTAGAATTTTAATACGAACAAAATCATACTTTATTTGCTACAATCAGATAATAAATAACTGAGTAATGAGACACGGCAAATTCTTGTTTAGTGCAAATTTTGTATGATATTTATTTCAGTAAATATCTCATTACTCAGTTATTTATTATCCGATTGTAGCAAATAAAGTATGATTTTTTTCGTATTAAAATTCTACATTTTTATTACTGGTAACATTTTTTTATAAAAATTACAGTTTTCGTGAAATTTAACATCAAAGATTTTAAATGGCCACCATCTTGAAACTGTTTAAGATATCGTAACGAAATTTTATACACTTATTTGTCCTATCAAGGTACACGTTCGTGCCAAATTTGAAGTTTCTATCTAAAATATTACTCAAGTTATAAAATAGTTTGTAAAAAACACAAACAGCGGACACACAGAAAACTAGGCTTGTCAGACCCATATTTGATTTATATGACGTTTTTTGATTGTCTTGACCTAAGGAACAAATACACACAATTTTTCCAGGGAGTTTGTTAACACCCTGTATAGTAGAGGGTAACGCGTGACAGAAAAAGCGTGACGGTAAAATCCGATTCACCGCCCGCAATCTTTAGACGAGGTGCGCCTACAGGAGTTTACACTTCAGAAAACCCACCGTCTAATATGACCGTCTGAAATTCGTGAGAATTCGTAGTTTCCGATCGTGATGCGAAGAAGAAGAAATAAAATTAGCTAACAGCGTTGCCAACCCGGGCAACGAATGCATCTCATGACGGCAGTGGATAAATAACACATTAATACCTGTTTATAGGTGGGAAATCGCCACTGGGATCGCACACGTTGATATAGCGCGTTCGGTGAAAGACGGGCCGGTTGCGCGGTGCGTGAATGGATTTATTTTAGAAACTGTTGGTAATCTGAGTGAAATGGAAAATGTTGTAAATAAATTGACGTATGTAAGTTTTTTTCCGTATTTTTATTTTGCAACAGTGAAAATAGAAATGTTACATTTCTCATCCTGTTCATCTCAGTCTTGAGTTCGCATATTGGGCTGTTTTTACTTTTTATAAGACGGAATATTGTTCTTACTTTTCAGACAAATCGACTCAATATGTTAAAATCTGTGTTTAAAACACAACGATCCCTGATCACTCTATTTTTCAAGTTAGTTTGTAATGGTAGATTGATCGTATTTTTACAATTATATGTTTCGGCATTTTGACGTTTCGAGACTATAAATCGACTCTTGTTAACAAGTAAAATAGTAAAGCTAACACATATATTCCATAAATACCTTAATTCCTTGTACTGCTCGCAGTCCTGTTTTGATCACACTTTATTCGGTGACGTACGTTTCGCCTATTTTCAGGCATTTTCAAACCGTTTATAGATTTTTTTTAAATGATTTGCATTTGTTTAATGCAAGTCAAAAAACTATAAATTATACACACACACTCCACAAACATTAACACAAAAACACAAACACACGTTATGGGCATGAATATGCCGATGTACAAGGAATTAAGGTATTTATATCCAGTCCAGTAAGACAAAAAACAAAATTAATCACATATATTCCCTTTAAACTAAACAGAAAACTTAAGCTTAGAGCACTAGGTCTATAACAGGATTGCTAATTTAAATCAGGTAAAACAAGGAGTAAACAGCTGTCCCCGAACACTATGATCCTGGCGCGGGATCGTGTTAAAACGCCTCTGTAGATTTATCGGACAAAACTTCAGCCTTTTTAATATTAGCAGATATCTCGGCCAAACATACTAGCATAGAGATAAGGCTAGTAATACCTTTAATGAAACATGTACTAAAAATAGGAAATGAAATTTCGTCAAATTTTAAAAAGCTGAAATTATTTTTACCAATCCACTGTACAGAAGCAAAAATATTTTTCCTAAATAATAAATATTTAAAAACGCGATATTCACTTTATAGGCTTTGTTTCTTTTAGACGGTAGGTCGTTGGGAAGCTAGTACAGTTTTTAGAAAGAATCTATGCAACCGAGAAAGTTGTACCTAAAAAAGACTATATGGAAACTGAAAATGCTTTTCATCGAAATTTTCAGGATGATTCGAAACAACAAGGCCACAAATCACCTAATTTTGTTGTTGGTAATATATATTATGAATCATTCAAACGTGGCTGTTATAATATATTATTTATTAGGCTGTTAACAAAAACTCATAGAAATTATATTCTCTTAAATTAAAAACAAAATAGGTATATAAAGTGTTCAAAAAACATTACATACACTCAGGATCCCATATTAAAATTTTTTTAAACAAAGACATATAAATTGTAAGTTTAGTGTTGGTGTGCAATTTACCGAATACAAGTTGTTTCTAGCCTGAGACTCTTTTGCATTCAAGTTGTTTTAAATGACGAACATTTTTTTTAAATAATGGGACAATTAAAAGCTGTTTAGTTGTCTGAAATAGGTAGGTAATACATCATTTTAAAGGGTAATTAAAGCAAATAGGCCTACATTTTATTTAAAAAATATATTTATTTCTAATGGTTTGAATGTGGCGACTAGAACACCGAAAAACTTAATGAATGTAGAGCAGAGTCGGGATACGCTGTAACGAAGGGTCGACAGTCAAATTATTTCGTAAGGGCGACAAAGTGTCTGAGCCTGGACTTATTGAACCTGGCGTTAACCTAACCTGACATCTTTAGCATTACATTAAAAAATTTTCAGAGTGTTGGGTCTTTGGTCTTTTCACCAACCAGTGCGGAGCTACATATCAAATCCTTTTCAAAATGTCCCCAAAGAGTCCGTCTCTTTTCTAAATGATAACCGGACTCTTCGTCTCCCTCCGCAAACCAGGTAACCAACGTTTATGACCTTCGAGGACCCGGGCTCGTTTCCGCGAGGGTGCGTATTTTAGCCGTCATCATGGAGTAAAAACAAACATTTCGAAAATTCTTTCACGCTGGAAGTTCTTGAATATTGCATAAATCATATTTAACAATTTTTTAAATCGAAAGGGAGCCTCCTCCCCCCCACCGTTATAAACTTGCGTTTAATATTTTTCATTAGCAAAGACAAAAATTTTATCTCTGTAACTTTCCAAAAATGTTTTTTTTTCGTCCTACTCTATTAAATTTGGAATTGTTGTAGGATTTTTTTTCATATTGTCATTCTTTATTAAATTATCTTTACAGTGACACTGAACACTAGACATTTTTTCTCCAATAGAAAAAAAATGTTTTTTCGTAAGTGTTAGCCTACATAGCATACCAACATTCACTCTGCAGTGTTTAGTAGTATCTTCTTTATTCATCTTTGGAGAACTGATTTTATTCCTGTATAGGTAGGCTAATATTTACAATATTTTAGTTCTATTGGTTTTTAGGTTGGAACTGAGTGAATCACATGTTTTACAAATAAATCATACTGTTTTGACTGTTGATTGATTAGTGAATATTTGTGGTTAGACATTGACCAATTTAGATCCTCCTATAAAGGTAAATCAAACTTCACTTTCTGTTTACAGAAAATTTTATCTTTACAGATACGAGTACACTTTTCTTCAAAACTATTTGATGGAGTTGAATGAAATTTTGCGTACTTATTATACTCTATGAATATTTTAATAACCTGAACTGAAATTAGTATATCTTAAAGAAAAAAATATGGAACAATTAATATAGAAAAATTACTTAAATTTAAACGTTTTAAAAAAAATCATAATTTCCACAATTATCCAAATTTTATACATTAGGTTATTATTACATACATAACATACAATAACTATACATAATTTTAATGAAATTGAATGATTAAAATTTGAGAAAAGTGTACCTAAATATCGCTATTTTAACATGGGCGACTTAGGCACGTCCCGCACCCCTTAAACTTTCCTAAGAGCATTTTTAATTTCAACTTTTCAGTCAAGATATATTCGCCAAGAGTTTGTTTAAATTTAATCCCTTTTTATCAAAAGTTTTGTTTTAAAAATCTGTACGTATTCCTGAAATTAGGACAAGTGCTTCAAACTCAAATTATAACTGTAATATTATAGGCTTCAGGCTCGGCTCTCTACATTGAAAACGGCGAAGTTGGGTACCAATTTCAATGTTAAATAACCAAAACATGCCTTCACTATTAAGCATATTTTTGTGTTGTTTTTGTCTGAAAACGAAAGTTGTATTTTTTTTTCTTAAAATAAAATAGATTGTTGGTGTTGATTGCTAAGATTTTTTGCAATATCTCTTTTTGCAACTGAGTAAAAAATTTATAAAGTTTACTATTTATATCATACGTTTATGAAAACAATAACACGGTTTTTGGAAATGTATTCGGCAATCAACATTCGTATATGACAGTACTTCAAAATGAAACCAAATTTTTAAATTTATTCCACGAAATAACAAAAAAAAAGACTTATTCCGTAGCATTGCTCTTATGGGAATCAGATTCAATATGGCGGACAGGGTAGCGCCCCCTTAACAATAGAGTTTGCAAATCTGTTTTATAAATTAGCCTCCTAATTTTGAAACGGTTAAATTATACTCTTCGTATCAAGTGCCCGAGTGTATTCAAAATGGCGGAGCCTAATATCGGTAACTATGGTGTGAATAGCGTCTAATTTATTTCGAGATATCGTAACTCGCTGGGTCGAGTGTGAATAGAAGGACCTACAGCATCGAAGACCTCTGTTTGACCTTGGGACATTCTTGCACCGAATGATTCATGATCCATACGGTGACCACCTTCACAACTAGATTGTCAACAGTCAGCGTACGATAAATCACGGACAATAAGCAAGGTTTGTCTGTTTATTTAGAAGTGGACAATTATATGTGGTAATCCGTGTGATTAGATAAAATATGCGAGGTTTACAATGGGTTTAGCGGGGCTGGGTGTTAAAACGTTGTCAGCCCGTGAATACCGGACTTCTTCGGGTTATAATAGTCGCGGGGAATGAAAAGTCTTTCTGGTACAATCAATCCAATGACCCAGGTGAAAGTAGTGTGTTTTGCGAGAGGTTGGCACGACTTCGGGGAGATGATAGTGGACCTAAAAAACAGCAAAATTGTTCATATTTGTGAACGAAGGTCTGGAAAAGCTGTGTTTTCCGTATATCTCTGCCATTTTGGTTTTTTTATAAAATAACTCGTACCTAGAGAAATGTCGACCGATTGAGTTCAAACTCGGAGCGAAGTTTAACCTAACAATGATCTATTTTAACAAAAATAAGCCACTACATCCAATAATGAGTTTCGAAATGGCGGCTGTTTGAAAACTTCAAACCTAAATTACACAAAAACCGTACATTTTAACGAAAAATGTCTAGACACCTTTTTTGCAGCCCTTTTAATTGCCTATCGGATGGTTCAACTGTCAAAACAATCGGATGGTTTATAATAGCTAACTTGTGTGTAACAATTGGTTTGTTCAACCCGGCATACTGTACCAACACAGTAAACATAACAATATTGTATGTACGATGCTGTTATTATCTCTAATTTTAAGGGTACTTATCACATTTCATCCCTTTGACTTAAGTAATCGAATTGCAAATTTTTTTTATATCAATTAGGAATAATATTAAATAAGTTTAGCTTTATAGTTCGTAAGAATTTGGTGCAATTTATTTTGATTGTATAGGGGTAGCTACCCCATTTAAATCTATTTGTTTGCAGGGACCACATATTCTCTAAAAATCCTGGTATTTATATGTGTAAATTGTGAGATTTTATTGAAATTAGTTAAGTAGTTTTTGAGAATATAGAAAAAGGAATTACTATTTAATTTTAATGGTTGTTTTCTATTTCGTCCCTTTAACTTAAGCGATCAAATTGCAAATAGCTTTGTATATCATTTTAAAATAATAGTACATAATTTTAGTTTGTGGGAAATTAGTTTAATTTATATCCATTGTATAGGGGTAACAACACTATTTCAATCCCTTAGGCTCAGGGGCGGCTCCAGGGGGGGGCCATGGGGGCCATGGCCCCCCCGAGAGCTCAGAAATTTTTTTTTCGTATTTCAAATTCATCCATGTGTATATAATATTATTTATGAACCAATATCGGAAAAGCCATTTAGAAACAAGATTAGCAAAGACGAAACTTAATTCTTTATTTCTATATCATATTCACTTATACACAGGCACTCCTCGTTATACGCGGTCCCGCTTTACGCGATTTCGCTTTTACGCGGTAGAAAAAGTCCTTAACATAGTGGTTACCCTTATGCTCTAGATGTGCAATAAGACGGG
>JAGFPH010000017.1:637476-650588 GCA_018207615.1 Philaenus spumarius
GTACATGGCCCCCCCCCTCCCCCGAGAAACTATCCTGGAGCCGCCCCTGCTTAGGCTGTAGTAATTGTACGTCTAAATACTCCTGGTAACGGTATGGAAACAGTAAATATTTGTATAAAAAATAAACTAATAATAAACGGCAATTGAAAGATTAAAATTATGTGTGTATGTTGCCGTTAAGGCTGTTAAAAGAATTGAAGAAAAGGTGTGATGAACTTCGTTCCTGACGGGAGTCCCACGACCGCAAAAAATTACGTTTTTTACTATAAATAGGAAAATATGAATTTTGTATCGGTTGACTTGTTTAACGGTAATGGGTGTTTCAAAAAAGGTTTAATTCTTTAAAATTGCAGTTTTTTTGCGTAACGTTCCAAATTTTGTATAACGTATTTTAAAATCGTAGAGAATAAACACACTTTTTTCTCATCCTGAATATCATTAACCCCGGTCGTACAGCGCACCTGGCTCATAATTTACCAAAATAATACCACATAAAGCGAAGCCATTAATTCCGCGAACAATTTTCCAAGTCTAAAAATAACCCCGTTTAAACTATCCAATACCCGCCGATCGTCAGCGCAAGCGCAAATCCCATTAACTCGCCTAATAGCTTTCTAATTATAGCCATTTACTTTCTGTAAATCACAAAATAAGGATAATAATTGCAATCGGAATACCTTTAATAACCGCATAAATGATTTCGTCAGAACCAGTTCCACCGGAAAGCTATTTTGAGTTTTTCAACGCGCGTCGACGACAGGGAAACGGTATTAATGTAAGGTAATTGCAGGCGACTCTGTATCGAAATTATAATGTGGGCAAGTTTATCGGCAGGTCGGTAGCTGGTGGGCGATAATTGTGCCCATTAGACCGGTGGAAGGGGGTCGGTAGAAGCGCCTAATTACAAACTTGAGCCAAGGGTGTGAACAACAATTTTATATGGTAATATATCTGAGCTTGACTGTTATATATGGTCTCCACTGCCACTGAATCTTAATGTTCCCTATTAGACGAGGCGGATAGTATTGCCAACTTTAGAAAATAAGTACTAAATATAGTGATAAATTCGATGGTCGTGTTGCCAACGTTGTAAAATAAATACCAAATATGGCAGTGTTTTCTTTGCGTAATGTGTTGCCAACGTTGTAAAATAAATACTAAATATAGTCGTTTTATTTTTAGAATGTATTGTCAACTATAGAAAATAAGTGCAGTCCAAATGTAGGCTATTAATATAGTAATGTTAAATCTGTTGATTATGTTGCCAACTTCGTAAAATAAACACTAAATATAGTACTGTTTTATTTGTTGAACGTATTTCCAACTTGGTGAATCGACACTAAATACGGCAATGCTTTATTTTTGTATAATGTATTGCCAACGTTTAAAAATAAGTACTAAATATTTTCGTTTTATTTGTAGGAGGTGTTGGCAACTTAATAAAATAAGCAATACAATATTTGTGGTGTTATAGTCTACATATTTTATTTTACGATTTTGTTCTATACGTAATTTCATTTGAACGATTTACACAGAGTGTAGTCTAACATCCCTTGACAAGTCACGTTATTTGTTCAACCTACATTACCAACCAATCGCGACGACATCTTTTTTTGGTAGATTAAAATCGGTTAATCTACCGTTCACTCACTTGTTTTAATTATTGTTCCTAGAGTTGCATTCATCTACTTTAATTGTACATAAATATTTTTCACTCGCTCCTTTTAATTTTAAACACAGTTTCAATCGCCTGCTTTATTGTGCATACGGTAGTAGCATTTATCTACTTAACTATACTTAAATATATATTCACTCGTCTGCTTGAATGTAAAAAAGTTCCCTTCACATGCTTCAATTGTGCATATAGATTAATTCATTTGCTTTAATCGTAGACAAATTTAGATTCACTCGTCTACTTTAATTTTAAATACAGTTTCGTTATCCTGTTTTATTGTGCATACAGTAGCATTCGCTTACTTAACTATTATGTAAATATATATTCACTCGTCTGATTTAATGTAAAAGAGTGTCCTTCGCCTTTTTCAATTGTGCATACATGTTAATTCATTTGCTTTAATGGTAGACAAATTTAGATTCACTCGTCCCCTTTAATTTTAACTACAGTTTCGTTCGCCTGCTTTATTATGCGCATTTGCTTTAACGGTAGACAAATTTAGATTCACTCGTCTACTTTAATTTTAAATACTGTTACGTTCGCCTGCTTCAATTGAGCATACAAGTTAACTCTCTTCCCTTAGTTGTACACTAATACATAGGCCTACTTACTTGTGTACTTCAATTATAAATAGAATTTCCTTGAAAGGATTTGTTACTACCACACTAAGAGATCTTGACGAGCTAGCTAGTAGGTATGAAATGTATCCAAAATGGCGGAGGTGCAGATACGTCTTAAGTTGTTCTCACACCCTGTCCACGGTGTGTACTGGAAGAATGGACTTATTAACCGCTCCACAAACACAGGTGCCACAGGACGGCCTATCTAAAAAGGATTAAGTTTACCGCAGGATTGACAAATCAGGATTATACTGTTGGACTATCACTTCGAGGGGCCACTGAACTATTTACAAGTGGGTGGTATTTCAACGCAAAGCAAAGCTTCTTAGCTTCTTTATTGTGAATGGAACAGGTTAGCTTTATTGGAATGGATCACATACAGACCTGGCATGATATGAATATTGACGGATTGGACGGGATCATTTTTAACAAACATAAGGAGTGTAAACCAAAGCATTTAACTACTAGGGGAAACCCCTGCGTGCTCCGCACGCCAAATCCGTAGGAACCTTCTATACACATAATCATGTTATGTTTTCTTTATAATAAAGGTGTAGGACTAATAATTACCCCAAAGCTAAGATGGTAAATAATGTTAAATGTTCAAATCAAATTATTACGTATATTTTATAACAGCAGTTATAATGAAGGTTAAAGGCTACACTTTAATAAAAACCCACCTAAAAGTTAGAAATACAAATAATTGCTTCAAAGTTTGAAATCAGCTGTTATTGGAAATATTAGAGCAAACAGCTGTTTTAACTTTGACTTTATTCAATTGGTTGCTATGGTAATAAATGTAAATACACGTGTTGGTTCATTAGTCTAGGCCTAACCTAAGAATTAAAAAAAATTATTACAATGATATAGACTATGTTACTCAGGGATAGTGTAGCTTTTTATTAGTAAAATTATTTTTTCAATCGACTTAGTAGTTCCAGAGATTCCCCCCCCTCCCCCTACATACAAACAAACAAATTTTACCTCTTTATAATATTAATATAGATCATACCACGTTTCGTGATCTGCGGTTATAGTGAACTCTATTAGACAATGCTCGAACCACTTAAACTTAAATGTAACGACCACTTATCACCAGTAACCAAACCCAAACCAATGAATACAGAACCTGTAAGAAGCTCGACGCTTATGGAGAATAGTCAGCCCGGTTGCCACCAAACCGAGCTTAGTGCGGCAGCCGTTAGGCATCGCTGATTGAAAATTTCCACCCGTCTGTGGCTCATCAACCCTCCGCGCCAGGTGTGAGGGAGACAGAGAATGGCTGGCTCATTCTCTGTCTCACTCACGCTTGCCGTACCGACGACAGTAGCGCTCTCGCTACCTAGCGGTTGCCGCGCTAAGCTCGCCAGATTCAAATAAAACTAGGCTTTAACTTGGAAGTTCTGTATTCATTGCCCAAACCTAGTCGCTTTCACGTCACTTTTACAAATTGTACAAAACATCTGTACAAGAAATAAAGGTTTTAATTACGACTTTACCCCCCCCCCCCCCCCCCCCCCCCCCCCCCATTGTAACTCATTTGTACTACGACGTGACACGCGACTTTTACTGTCCGCATTATGCAGGAATGCCCACGCCGAACGATTCGACATATCGAGCAGGTGCTTCGGCCGCGTTCGGTAATTAATTTCGTATTCGTTTCCACATTAATCAACTCCGGTGGATATTCAAGAACCGTTTCGCGTGTCGTTTCTTTGTGTCAGCGGAGGACGCATAAGTCAAAAAGTCGGGCTCTGCATGTTCTCCGATAATTAGCGGCCTGCGACGAAAGAAATTAGCACAATTAGGATTATAATTATGCCGTAAATATTTCTTGGGCAGTAATTATAGAGAGGTTCGAGGATGCATGGGTGTCGGGCGAAACCCTCTGGTGGCTTTATCATGCCGATAAGAGAACGGCTACTGTAAGCCCGACTGTGTTATTATAAGCATTGAAAAGAACGGCCTTCTTAATTGCTATAAAAAGTTATTGATACCTCAAGTAAAAAAACTGCCTTCAGGATTTAAATTGTTCGTCGACACATCTATTGCGACTACAGTATAGATTCATATCAAATAATAATAGTTCGACTACGCAGCTGAACCGCTGAAGTGAGTCGAGCAAATTTCCAAAATTAAGTTTATAGGAATATGTTTTAGGGTTTCAACCAACAATTTGGGAAATATTCACGACGGTGCTGAATAGCTTCGAAATGGTTCGCACGCCATTCCGCATATTGGGAGTATCTTCAATACGCAACGCATTGCGTGCTTCGCACGCTATTCAACGTATTGGGAGTATATTCAATACACAAAGCATTGCGTGCTTCGCACGCCAACCCCCGTATTTGGGGTATCTTTAATACACAATGCATTGCGTGCTTCGCACGCCAACCCCCGTATTGGGAGTATCTTCAATACACAAAGCAGTGCGTGCTTCGCACGCCAACCCCGTATTGGAAGTATCTTCAATACACAAAGCATTGCGTGCTTCGCACGCCAACCCCCGTATTGAGTATCTTCAATACACAAAGCATTGCGTGCTTCGCACGCCAACCCCGCGGTACACTCCACCGCATGGCTTTGAACCGGGTACTTCTATGGTATTTTACGTTTTGATCGATTTTGGGGGACCAAGCGAGCTATATAAAAAAGCAAAATGTGAAGAATCAAGCAAAACGGCCGTTTTGCGGAACGCCAAGAAAAAAAACGGCCGTGCTATAACATACGGAAAACATAGCTACCATGTTATTAACCACTTAAAAATACCATTTTAAAAATTTAAAATGGTAAATTTTAGTTCAAAATCAAGTTATTTGTTATAAAATTAGGTGATTTGATCTTTCATTCAACTTTCTAGGTCAAGCTAAACCCCCTTTTCGAGCCATTAAAAACAGTAGATAATCATCAAAAAATTATTCATAGTTTTTTTCATATTTCCCGCTTATTCTGTCAGACCCAATAACTACCTCACCTTTTCGAGTAGAGAGCTCGATGATGGCTTTAAACACATCTCCTTTCAATGGAGATGAATAATGTACAAGAAAAATAAAGGTACCTGCAACGGAACTCAAAATATCGCCGAAATAGTTTTTCCTATGTAAGTTAGATTGGTACATTAGACTGAGTATATTAGTCATATGATTTTGTAAATGTTACATACGAAGATGTACGAATGTTTCCGAAGCTAAACGAATAGGTATTTTCTTCTTTAAATTTGGTAAACGTTAATATTATATTGATAATAAAAGGTTGTATGCATTTTATATTCTCAATGGCAATCGTATAACATATTATTATAGCCTACATTACGTTATATACAAAATACAATTAACTTTCTGACATTACAAAAAGTTTTTTTTGATTGTAAACATAACCTCAAAGTATAATCTAGGCTAGATTTTGTTTAGGTATTACAGATGATCGGTGACATCAGATGTTATAATACTTCGTTACTCTCGGATGTACCTACGCTCATAATTTTATTAATTACAGGAGTTGATTAAGTTTTTAACTTTCTAACAGAGCATTATCAAATTGTATCAATTGTAACTGTATCAAACTGTAACTTTATCAAATTGTAACTGAAAATTTTTAATAGTTAAATTTTTATCTTATTTCATTTTGGAAAATATGACTTGTGTAATGGTAAGTACCTACTTTTATGTTATATGAAATCCCACTAACAATACAATTAAATATAAATATAATTATTTAGTACTACATTATAGTACAAATTATTGTTATTATTAATTAGTAACAAAACGCAAAACATAAAAATTATGCAAATATATAGAAAAAATATTGATAAAAAATATGGAAGTACCTTCGTGTGTTTGTGTGTATATCTGTTTGGAATTAGAAAGAAGAATGCCTAAATAGGAATCGGTGAACAAAAACGTAATAATTCGTCTTAAAGAAGTAGAAGAAGTGCACAATCATTGTAAGTAAATTATGTGATTACGATGTTGATCAGCTGATGGTATTATTTTGAGGAAACAAAACAAGAGAGCCAGTATTATAAACCTAGGTAATGTATTACTTTTATTTTAATTAATTTAAAAATTAGGAAGCTGCAATTGTGCAACAAAACCGACATTTTATGATTCTATTAATTAGCAATAATTCAAACCAATGGCAAAAGATAGTCATTAATAGTTAAAAATATATTCATATGTTTGTAGGCCTAAGATGTTTTAGCTGTCAACAATGAAGGAAACAAAAAGGGTTTTAAGTTTTTACATTTTCTAACATTTAAAAACAATCATATAACATATTACAGACTACATTAAGCTAGCCATACACGGTCCGATTCAATGTCTGATGTCCGATGTAGGAGCGTGAATGGGCTTGATGGACGACGAGTTGGATGATAGTACAAATCGCAGTCCCAGATCAGATTACAAGATGATCCGACTTCCGACGGAGTCGAACTGTGAGTGGGGTGATCGTCCGATTGTCATTTTAAAATTTCTTCTTGTTGTTGTTTGATCTTCCCTTTTCCCTATACATTTTTACTTCTATAATAATGAATAATAAAGGGTTTTGGGAATTTATTGAATTGTACTGTGAGAATAGGTGTTTGTAAACACAAGTGATGCAAACTGACATGTTTGTGAGCATCTTCGCGTCGCAATAGTTCAAAAATAATGTTTTAACCTATTGAAAAATGCAGGTGATTGTTTACTAAACTGAAAAAATATAGGCAGTTGTCTACTATAATGAAAAATGTGGGCGATTGAAAGTATACTGACATAATATAGGGGATTGTTTAGTATAATGAAAAGTGCAGGTGATTGTTTACTAAACTGAAAATATATTGCCTGTTGTCTACTATTGAAAAATGTAGGTGATTGTCTACTATACTAAAAAAAATATATAGAGGGATTGTTTTCAATACTGCAAAAAATTTAGGTGGTTGTCTACTATATTTAAAAATATAAGTGATTGTAAGTATACTGACAAAATATAGGGAACTGCTTAGTCTAATTATTTGCATATAGTAATTGCTGTACATGTGTATACAACTACCACTATGTAGGAAAGATGACTGAATTGGAATGATTTCTTGTCTTGGAGTTGAAAATTTTGGAACTATTTGAATAATGTAAATCAATGTGTATATTTTTTATTTATTACTAGAGATACCCCAGCGTGCTCGGCACGCAAACCCTGTTACACATAATTATATTATATTTTCTTTATAATAAAGGTGTAGGATTAATAATAACCTCAAAACTAAGATCGTAAATGTCCAAAATGAAATTATATTACAACATCAGTTATAAATAGGCCTAATAAAGGTTAAAAGAACCAGCAATGATCAAGTCTACATTTTAATAAAATCCTAACCTAAAATTTATAAAAGTAAATAATGGATTCAAAGTTTAAAATCAGCTGTTAATGGAATTATTATTAATGGAAACGTTAGTTGGATGGTAAGTTGGATCATGAGTGGTGAAACGCATCCAACTTGCAGTCCAACTCGGTCGTCCTTCCTACAAATCGGACCGTGTATGGCTAGATTTAGTTCTATAACTTATATACACAAAACCAACATTATAAGAAGTTTGTTTGACCAAAACAGATCACTGTGACAATCCAAGAAACAATTTAGGTTATGTACATTTATGTTTTACGATATAGCGGAAACTGTAGGCCTATTTGTTAACATTTTGTATTTTTATATTATTATATATCAAACTATTTATAAAAATATTTCACTTTAATTGCTTTTTATTTCATATTGAAAAATCGACTGCTTAAGAATAAATTAATTTTATAGTAAAGTCATTAGTTTATAATACAAAATAGTGGTTGTAAGTTCCAAAATTTAGATTTTATAAAATTGTTGTAGTTGGTAAAATTTGTATGTACTACTGACATACATTATAAAATATCAAAACCAAAGATACAAATATTATCGTTTGCTTTTAATTACCTATTAATATATCGAACTGTTTAGATGTTATTATTATTATAATGAAGAAATTAAAAATAATTTGAATTGTAAAAAGGAAAAAAGATTTTTGACGCAAAGAGTTAATGAAATACAAATTGATACGTTTAGAAACAGAGTTAGTAAGTTAGTATATTACATAGTATATTACATATATTATAGCCTACATTAGTACTATTACTTATATTATACAAAAACAACCAACATCCGGACATTATAAGAAGTTTGTTTGACCAAAACAGATCAGTCAGACAATCGAAGAAAATTTTTAGGTTATGTACATTTATGCTTTACGATATAACGAAAACTGTAGGCCAATTTGTTAAAATTTTGTATTTTTATATTATTATATATCAAACGATTTATAAAAATATTTCACTTTAATTGCTTTTTAATTCATACTGAAAAATCAACTGCTTTAGAAGATATTAATTTTATAATAAACTCATAAGTTCATAATACGAAATAGTCATAAGTTCCAAAATATAGATTTTATAAAATTGTTGAGATTGGTGAAATTTGTATGTACATACATTATTAAATATATAAAACTTTTAATTAACTACTATTATATCGAACTGTTTAGATGTTATTAATATTATAATGAAGAAATTTAAATCAATTTGAATTGTAAAAAGGAAAACAGTTTTTTGACCAAGATTATACCCATTGGCGTGGAGTACTGATTATGATGTCAAGGCAATTTAAGTTTTCAAGATACTCCACGCCAATATGTGGTATCTTGGAGGTAAAATGAGAAAAGGAAAGCAGTAAGCCAAATTTAATGTAATAAGAGAAAATGAGGAAAGCACCACATTGAATAGGCTACTATATTTTCTTTTAAAAGTTAAATTTATATCTTTTTAAACTCATATTTTCATTCCACGAGTAAATGTGATTGATTTTAGCGGAAAAGTTCTTCGTTTAAATTTTAATCTCCTAATATATATTGTTTCAAAGAATATTATTAGTTTATCATTACATAGTTACTCGTACATATATTTACTTAATATTGGCGACCTATTTATGATATCATTCTTTTTTTTAAAAGCTTTCTTGGCGTTCTTTTTTTAACGCAAAGTGTTTTTTGGGGAGATAACATCCTACATTTATATTTGTAGAAAAAACTCAAAAACAAATTCATTCTCGTAGGAAAATCACGAAAAGATTGTTACATCCGGACAAAAAACGTGCTTCCGATTGTTGGATATTTGTTTGGCTAACGAACTCGTCCGAGCGACGTAGACAACCAACATGTGTACCAAATCGGACTTAAAATGCGGCCGTTAGAGTGCGAACACATAAATACGTATACATATATATATATATATGTGATTTTTACACCCCAAACGTGTTCTGGGGACCATGATCGGTGCTCATTTGCTGCACCCGGACCTTGGGTCTTACCATAAGGGCCACTGCAATAGCTCATTTTTCCTGTGGAAATTCGCTAATAATAATAATTCGATTACTCAGCTAAAACGTTGGCGTGAGTGAAGGGAATTTCTAAAATTAAGTTTATACGTTTTACGGTTTCAACCAACTATTTGGGAAATCGGTCTACTCACGAAGGCGCTGAATAGCTGGCTCCTGTTAGGAAATATATTAATAGAATTTGTTGTCCTCCAGCCCGGCTGTCGCTCTCTTCGTTGAGCTCATAGAGGTAAAACTCCAGTTTTCACCTTCACTTGCGTGTTTCCGTCTCAACATTGTAACCTCGGATGAGACTGCCTCAACGGTAAAATCCCCACGTGGATTTGAAGCGGGTACTTTTATAGTATTTTACGTTTCGATCGATTTTGGGGGAACCAGACGGACTATAAGATCGTGTAAAAAACATAATTTACAACAAAATCAGCTACATTGTTTTTTTGTTGTTTTTGTTTATAAAACCCCAAAAAAATTTCATTCTTGTAGTCCACGAACAATCTTTTAAAATATTTCCTGGTTCCACTTGGTAGTTTTTTTTAATCTTTCGTCCGATTGTTCTGACCGTTACAACATCCGAAAGAGAATTAAAAGGACTACAAAAAATGTGTCTTGACAAGTTTTGTCACGGTTTTTGAGTAATTCAACTTTCAAACAACCGCCATTTTGAAATGTATGATTGGATTTAATCGCTTATTTTATTTTCTCTTATAGGTACGTAGGCTAGTAGGCCTATATGGAGAAAGTATTGTTTTCGTCCAAATTTTCGAATTTGAATTTTTAGTGTAATCATCTGTTTTGGTGCTCCCTGAACCCCAAAAAATTGTTAAGTGGAATTATCTGTGTTGGTGCTCCCTCAACCCAAAAATATTTTTAATGGAATTATTTGTTTTGGTGCTCCCTGAACCCAAAAAGTGTTTTTTTAGTGATGTCTGTCCTTGTGTCTGTCAGGATGTGTACAGCTCTGGAGACCATACCAACGGTCCGATTTTGATGAAATTTGGTATGTAGGTGTAGTTCTGGAATATATCCAGGTGTGTTTTCATTTTTCAAAATTTGTTATTCTTAAGAAATTTTACCCCCCCCCCCCTCAAATGGCCCAAAAAACAGAAAAATCAAAATTTCTCAAAAACGGCTCTAACGAATTTTATAAAATTTGGCTTATTTGTAGGCCTTATGTATCATATGCAAAACAAACCGCATCTCTCTAAAAATTCTCGTTTAGGTAATAATAATAATAACTGATTTTTGGGGGTTTTGGGCCAAAAAGGGGGTTGTTTTTCAAAACCATTTTTCGTGCATCTATACAGGCCAAATTGACATGTTTGGTGCAAATTTGTTCGAAATCGATCGTATAGTTTTAAATAATAATAATATTATAATATAGGCCTAATATGGATGTGTGTTACATTCATCTAAATTTTCCATGATATGATCTACTTTTGCAATTCTAAACAACCACCTCCTATGCTACTCTTGGGAAGGTATAAAGTTTCAACTGGGAGAAAGTATGTGGCAGTTATCTGGTACTGTTTATTTATTAAAATATACTATTAGGTATGTTAGGTTAAACGTCGTACCAAGTTTGAACTCAATCGGTCACACATTTCTCTAGATATAAATTATTTTGTAAAAAGAAATGGCGGATATGTGGAAAACCAAGAACTATATGAACAATTTTTCTTTTTTTTAGGTTCCCTATCATCTCTTGAGGTTGTGCCAACCTCTCGCAAAACACCCTGTATATGTATTTAATTTTCGTTTTAAATTTGTATGCCAGTTGGACTATTTAAGACGGGAGTGGAGTAATTCACGGAAATATCCAACGCCATTGGCTGAATTTGAACTTTAGCGTATTACGTCACTGCAATACATACTGAGCTACGGTCACCCTCTAATCTATATATATAAAAGCGAAATACCACTCACTCACACACTCACTGACTCACTCATCACGATTCCTCAAAAACTACCGAACGGATTGCAATGAAATTTGGTATGTAGCTTCCTCTAGGGCCATAGGTGCTCACTTAGAAAGGGTATGAAAAAATTCAATATTTTAGGGGGGTTGGGGGATCAAAGTTATTAAAAAACGATTTCTTCAAAACTACCGAACGGATTGGAATGAAATTTGGTATGTAGCTTCCTCTAGGGCTATAAGTGTTCACTAAGAAAGGGTTTGAACAAATTCGAAATTTTAGGGGGGGTTGGGGGATATTAAAAAACGATTTCTTCAAAACTACCGAACAGATTGGAATGAAATTTGGTATGTAGCTTACTCTAGGGCCATAGGTGTTAACTAAGAAAGGGTATGAAAAATTTCGAAATTTTAATTTTAGGAGGGATTTGGGGGATCAAAGTTACTAAAATCATAATTTCAGATCTTTTATTATTATGACAATAGTGTTTTTATTATTTAAGATCTATATATATATATAAGCCAAATACCACTCACTGACTGAACACTTAAAAAGAATACAATTACGTTAAAAAGACTGAAAATACCAACAACCACGGGCAACGCCGTACGGGTCAGCTAGTGAGGTATGAGAATAATAAGGTACAGAATAACCTAACCTAACTTAATCCAACCTTACCTAACCTAACTCCAACCTTACCTAACCTGGTCTTACCCCTAAAATTTCGCCATTTTAACCCTTAAAATTTCTTACAAAAGTTTATAATTTATTACTAACTCGATTTTTAGAGAAAGTAATCATATAAAAATCGCGATCTTCAAACAAACGAAAATTGGCTCACTCGGGCCCTAAAATATGCACAATAGGCGATTCAAAAAAAAGTCTCCACTGCAACAGAGCTTTAAATCAGTATTCACTCAACCCTTTCTCTCTCTCAAGTCTGAGATCGGTGTGCAGCTCTAAACCCCCGCTAGAGTGGAAAACAATACAAGTAATTCTTGAAAAAGAAACTCTGAGCGTTTTTGTTTCCCAACAATAAACGGTCGAAGAATGAAATGGGTGAAACCACGGACGGACGTGTGAGGCCCGGAAAGTGACAATTGACGAATAGTGAGAAGGAAGTGTGAGGGCCATAAATCGTGCAGCACGAGTGTGGAGCTACTTGGGAGGTAAAACAGGAACAAATTAACGGTTCCCGGGTCCTGGATGCCGACACCCAAGTCTCGGTAATTAAAACCTCGTGCGAATTCAGAAATAAGGTCGGCTCTTACTGCAGTGAAGTGAAGTGAAGCTGCGGATAAGAGAGTAGAACTGTAAAGTGGGTGAATAATCATTTTCTAATAGTTGAGTGTTTGCACTATTAAAGTAGGAGAGTCATTAAAAATATAGACTATTAAAGTTGAAGAATATATAGGTAAAGTAGGAGAATTGAACAATAAAGTGTTATTGTTAGAGAATGTATTAGAAAAATAGGAGAATTTAAAATAGTCATATATGAAAGTAGGAGAATA
>JAGFPH010000017.1:650598-691107 GCA_018207615.1 Philaenus spumarius
ATTAAAGTATACGAGAGAAAGCAGTAATATATTAAAGTTGGAGAATACTTTAGAAAATAAGAGAGTTAAAAATTATAATAATGTGTTAAAGTCGGAGATAATATGTTAACTATACTATTAGGAGAGTAAATCATAATATATTTAGGTTGGAAAATGTGTTATTTGTGAAACAATTACAAATAAGGTATTAAAATCGGAGAGTAAATATGTTATTAAATTAGGAGAGTCAATAATAACATATTTAAATTATAGATTATCTTGGTAAAGTAACAGAATTAAAAATATTAATGTATAGAGTCAAAGAGTATAAAGGCTACTAAAGTAGGAGAATAAACTGTAAAATAATTAAGTTGTAGATGTTAGTAAAGCTAATGAATTAAACATGGCTTAGCAAATTGCTAATAGCAATGTATTTAAGTTGGATATTAAATAACAATAATCAAACTTGTAGAATTTGTTATAGTAAAGTAAGAGAATTTTAAAACAAATTTATTAAAGCCAGATATTAAAGGCAATTAAAGAATGAGAGTAAATAGGGAAAGATTAAAGTTGAAGAACATGTATAGTAAAGTAGGAGAGTTAATTTATTTAGTAAAGGGGGAGAGTATGAGCAATTAAAGTAGGAGACAGTAGCAATAATGTATTTTCAACGACTCTGCACTTTTCGCACACCCTCTACAAAAGGAACGATGACGACGCGGCCACTGAAACGTATCCTCGTGATATTTTTAATTAGCTAAAGAAGCCGGTATCGCAACAGAAATCAAGTTTTCATACCGCTTTTATTGTTATGACTTAATAAATATGTTTTAAAAACATTAGAAAAATTTATTCAAAGCATAAAACATGAGCGGGAGCGCCAACGCAACGGTGCGTGCGAGAGTAACAATGCGTGGTGCGTGGTGAGGGAACAGTAAAACTGGTATTTTAATAGAAGGAACAAATTGTGTTGCGTTGCGTGCGGACCCAGATATCATCGGGGCAATAAAAGTGTATTTCTGTGGTGTTTGTTTCCGCGAACAATTTATACATTATTCTTTTACAGTTTTTCTATTTGAAAGGAAAAAGTTTAGAAGCGATCGTTCCTACAAGACGCAGTCATTGAATTTACTGTGAATGTGTCGTTGGTAGTATTGTTCTAATGTAGCTGATTGCTGGTTAGAGTATTAAAATAGCAATTCATTGATGTAGCCTAATAACTTGTGCGTTAACACTTCGAACAAAATGTGTTAAAAAATGTTTAACCTTAGCTTATTATTGTAGTTCGTTCTTTAGCGTATTTCATGGCCGTAGTTAGGGGGGGGGAGGAGATCAACCCCCCCCCCCCGAAATCCCGAAATTTAGTAGTAAAATTAAAACTAGGTTTAGAAAGTGCAAATTAAATTATAAAATAGACAACACAACAGAGGATCCAACAACATATTTTACATCATTGTGCATTGCATGCATACTGATATTTAGATTTACTTGATTAAACTACAACGTACAATACACATGGCTGCAGTAGGTTACAGCCTTACTCTCTTGTGAGCTTGATCTGATATATTAAATAAGAAAACTATGAAGGTTCAACAAAAATACTTTACTCTGACAAAGCACGCAATGCTCTTTGTATTGAAAATCCTTCCAATACGGGGGTTGGCGTGTGAAGCACGCAATGCTTTGTGCATTGAAAATCCTTCCAATACGGTGGTTGGCGTACGAAGCCCGCAATGCTATGTGTAGGCCTATTGAAAATTCTCAAAATACGGGGGTTGGCGTGCGAAGCACGCAATGCTCTGTGTATTGAAAATTCCTCCAATACGGGGGTTGGCGTGCGAAGCACGCAATGCATTGTGTATTGAAAATACTCCCAATATGGGGTTGGCGTGCAATGCACTGTGCGTCTGCCGCATCTCATATTGTTCAGTGTCATTTCACATGTGCGTCCTTAGCAGTGGACGTGTTAAAAGGGTTTAAATTTAAATCGGTCCTGACTTGACCCACCGAAAAGTTTTCCTTGCTTCGGCATTGGCGTATTTTGATAATCATTACCATAGCAACCACTTATACACAATAACAGATCAAACAGCTGATTAGCTTCAATAACGCTGATACTGAGTTCGACGTGAGAGATGACGCGAATTAAATAAAACTGAAATTCTCACAACTAATAATAGTAATGAGGTTGGCGTGCGAAGCACGCAGTGGCCCCAATATAAAAGTATATGTGCGTCAAACTGTATCGAAAATAGTCACTTTCAGTATCAGCTTTGAGTATTGAAAATAGCGTTTTGTCGGTCTAGGTCGGCAAAATCAGCTGGAATTTTCGCCGACCTCTAAATTAGTTATAAATTATAACACCAGTAGCGCTATCTATAGTAATTATGATTTTAAATGTAGTCTTATTAATTTATTAGATATAATAACGATTTTAACAAAGAAACAAACACGAGTAACAATAAAAACTACATTTTGATACTATTTACAAGTATTAAGTAAAATAAATAAACTTATAACTTATTATTTAAAAAAAGTAGATCAGTACGTTTATTCATGTAAAAGTATCGGTAGTAGTGTATTAAAATTGTGTCTATTAATTTTACGCGATGATTTGATATCAGCTGTTCCGATTAATTTAGTGAACTTAAACAATGTATTGTTGCCATGTAATGTTTGCGGTTATTCTTGGTTGAAAGCGATAAAATAAGGACAGAATAAAACAGCGAAGACAAGATAAACTTTTCCTTAAAAATCAATGCCTAGGCCTATAAATTCTTAGAATTAAGGAAGGTTTTTATTGGTATCGCTGTTGATATTAAAATCAGCTGATCTCAATAATTTAGTTAGCTGTAAACGTAAACTATGGTGTCATTGTACTTCAGGAATGTTACTGAGAAACGATAGGTTATTTTGAAAAGTATCGTTCATCACACGGGCCAAAAGTGGCTTTTCGATCCTCGTTCATTTGCCGACCGAGGCGAAGCCGAGTTAAACTTGGGCTCGTATCGAAAAGCGTCACTTTCGGTCCTAGTGATGAAATATACTATTTTAACTCGTGCATACTATTTGTAAATAATATTCGACCTAAACTGAACAAAACCATTATACAGTCTGAAATGAAATAGAAATAATTACATTTACGTATGTTAATGTTACGACGAAGATTAATAACCTAAAAGCGTGAGCTAGAAGATAAGTCTAGCCAGAATTTACAACTTTATTAGGTAAATTTCCCGACCACCACAAACAACGATATCTTATAAATAATATATTTATTTAAAACAAAGTCGGGTATAAACAGTTCCGATATTAACATAAATAGCGTAATAGAAAAGTCGTGTTCTATAATCGCTCCGGGTTCGAGCCCTGTTATTAGCGTTGTTAACACGAAAACACTCGGGTTCGAAACTAACACGAAACGCCAGCCCCTAATTATAATATTGTTGGGTTTCCGTCGCCGGGCGAATCCTTCGCACTAGGATTCTATTCCATTTCTAAACCCAATAATCACTTTTCGACAATAATAATAGGTGGTGTTTCCGGTCACGGGAGAAGAATCGCAACGTTTAAGCAACACGCCAAGTTTTGTCTAGGAAGAACAGTTGGTCGCAGGGCTAGTTCTGAATAGTTTGGGAATCGTTTGAATTGTAGCCTATATAGTTATGACCAGATGGCCTTAATTGTCTTTTGGCTGTTGTGTCCGAATTTGTAAAAAAAATAAGCATCGTAAGGTTTTCCGTGAATAGATTATAAAAAACCTAAGAAGGGCGACTTAAGCGACAAAGGTTTTGTAAGGTCAGCAGTTAACATTTTACAAAAATAATAACAATGTTTATTTAATCAACTCTTTTGTGGGCCTACTCAATTAGAGATGTGCAAATGGGTAATTTAAAAGATCCGGACCATTTAAGTTCGTTCACCAAAATCATACTAAGAGTATTAAATCAACTAGTATTCGTACACTCAATTGGAGATAGGCAAACGAGTAATTTAAAAGATCCGGATCATTTAGGTTCGTTCATCAAAATGATGTTGACAATATTGAATCAACCCGTCGCACACACAATTAGAGATAGGCTAATGAGTAATTTATAAGATCCGGATCATTTCGATTCATTTACAAAAATGACATTAACAACGTGGAATCAAGCCGTCGTACAGGAGATGGGCAAATTGGTAATTTAAAAGATCCGGATCATCTCGGTTCATTCACAAAAATGACCTGTTCATCCAGATGTCGTCAATGTCCATCTTTATATAAATTCCACTGCACTCATCTCTCCCTATTTCATTTTAAAATATAAGTGTTTCTTATCACATGGAACGTACATTTTAAATATTTTGCTTTTGATTATATAACAAAAGCAGATCAACATAAATTATATATAAACTAGTTTGATCACGCACCTGAACAGCTGGCGTGAGTTGAGTGAATTTCTTTTATTAAGTTTATGTTTTATTGTTTCAATTTGGGAAATTGGTCTATTCACGAAGGCGTTGTATAGGCCTAGGTGTACGAAATACTTTAGAATTTGTTTCCAAACACTACTAGCTTTGCGAGTTTGAACCTCGACCTTGAGGCCTCGGATTATGAACTGCTTAGTTTGGCATACAAACTTAAAATGCAGCAGTTAGAGTACGAACACATATGTATAATGTTTTTAATGTCACCCCAAAACGTGTTTTGGGGACCATTATCGGTGCTCATTATAAGGGTCTCACCATAAGGGTCACTGCAACAGCTCATCTTTCCTATGGAAATTCGCTAAAAAAAAAGTGAGAGAACAAATTAGTAGGGTTGGCATGCGAAGCACACAGATGTATCCACTAGTAGATTTATAAAGTTTACTTTTAAATTCCTAAAATGGCAAAGTTCAAACTATTTTAATATCGCGTTCCCAACTATAATAGCCACAGAATACCAATAAATCTTCCTAACCAACATTTCAACACTAAAATTCCCCGTTCGTTATGTTGAAAACTATTAAAATTCCACTCGAAAATTAATAAACCGTAATAGCGTGAAAAGAGAGAGGATCCCGGAGCGAGGGCCGTAACCTCGCCGGTTCCTGGAAGACCCCACCGGGACCGCGACCAATCCAAAGTGTACGGTGACAATGGGATGTTTACAAAATACTGTAACCCGTGAAATACAACCCCGAGGACCGGTTGTAAATATTACAGGCTTACCACAATAAGGCAATAAACTATCCCTGTATTTGGTGCGTGGGAAATATTTGGCTATTGTTGGTTTTTTGCGTTGGCCGTTGGTCTGTTATGGGCTACGAGTCGTTGACTCTTGTAGTTGTAAATATTATTGCGTTAGATTTTTTTCTTCCAGGAAGTTTGTGGGTTGGAAAATATTTCCGTTTCTTGCGTTAACACTGAATGCAAAAGGGTTGTACGGGTAGGGGTTTTTAGAAAAGATTTTTTTTTGTGTAAGAGACTGTATAGGCCCTACCCTGTTCAAAAAGAGAATATATGCGGCAGTTAAGTATGCAGTTTACAGGTAAAAATCAATTAAAACGTATGGTTTAAAAAACTAGTTTCCCTTCAACCGTCATGTGAGCGCGTGGGGTGTAATGAACCCTCAGCTTAGTAAATATTATATTGTTATACAAATAAAAGAGTTGTAGCAACCCTGCCACCCTGTTCAGCACCTTAATTAAGTTTTATGATTCATCTACTGAAATTGTTGTTTTCAGTTTTAAGCGTTTCTGTCAGCAATACAAAGACTGCAGTGGTGGGTTTAACGTGCCGCCATTTTAAGAATTTGTTCAGTAAAATATCCCAAAAAAAAAAGGTAAGAGACTGTAAGGTTGGAGCATACTGTTTGCTAGTTTTTGACTGAAGCAAAGTTTACAACGCTAATTATAAAAAATGTTCCTTTTTAATGAAATTTTCAGCATTATTTAAAAAATAGTATAAAAAGAGTAAAATTTTACTAAAAAATTTGAAATTGTAAAAAAGTTTACTATGTAAGATGTAAAAGAAACTGTAATATGGATTTGACGTTTTTACCCTGATTTTTAAGATTTTTAAATGGGGGTTTATTTTACTTCGCGCGCGCCCAATAGTTTTACTAATGCGTCCACACCAGTCCGTCATATTGATTCTGATTCTCATAAGAGCAATGCTACAGGATAAGTAATTTTTTCCGTTAATTTGTGGAATAAATTAAAAAATTTGGTTTCATTTTGAAGTACTGTCATATGCGGATGTTGATTGACGAATACATTTTCAAAAACCGTTTTATTGTTTTCATAAACGTATGATATAAATAGTAAACTTTATTGATTGTTTACTCAGTAGCAATAAGAGATATAGAAATCAACATATCAGAGAAATTGGTAGCAAACAACACCCACAATCTATTTTACTTTAAGGAGAAAAAACAGCCTTAGTTTTTTGACGAAAATAACACAAAAATATTGCCTAAAATATGCTTAAAATTTACGGTATTGTTAGGTTATTTTAACATTGAAATTGGTTGCCAAATTCGCCGTTTTGTATTTACATTAAAGACCACTACATAATACCGTTGAGTGGCGGCCAATAGGATGGGCGCGCAGCGTTGCCATATATATCTACTAGTCTCGAACACCCCTGGTATTACCGCTCGAGGCTTGAGCGCAGAGTTTAAAGAATTATAAATGCGTTGAGTCAGCCGCTTTCAGTTAGAAGCGTGGGAAGAACGCGACAACGTCGCACTAAGGCGATTGGAGCGTTCAAGGTCTCGGTGTACACAAGCCCGTCCCTCAACGGTATTCTTTCGTGGTCTTTACTGTAGGGAGCCGAGCCTTAGACGAGAATTTTAAAACCCTTTCCAAAATGAAAACTTTATTTCTGAGGAACTAATATTATATCTAACCGGTAACACATATCAATAAAATAAACAAAAGAATGTTCCAAACATATTTTAAATTTTTACTCAAAATAGTTTTTGCTTTACTTCTAAGGCGTTCATGTAAATAACCTGTAAAAATACCCCTCAAAACAAAACAAAATTGGGGTTAAAAAAACTCTTTTTTTTATGTTTTATATAACTAGATTTGTTTTCACTTATTTTAAAATTGTTATTTAATTAAAGAAACTTTCAGATAGCTCCAAAAAATGTTTAAATTTCTGTCAATTTACAAAATAATCTACCGAAACAAATTAAATCAGCCCTCCGAAAACAAGACATTTTCGATTTACAAAATCTATTGCTATCACAAACACCAGCATGAGAACGTTTACATTTTCTTGAAAATTGTTCAATTATTGTTTTACCGTCTCAGAAATAATACACACATTTTATTTACAATTTATTAAATTTGTTGAAAAACTAAACCCGATGATTAAATATTTATAAAAGGGACTGACGCTAAAAAATATAACTCACCACAACTTAAATAAATCAATCACTTTTTTTTGGGGGGGGGGGGGTTTAAAGGCGAAAAACCTGGGTGGTTATCATCGCCTATAAATCAGTCACAAAAATTCCCTCTTTACAACTATTAAATCGCCCTACATGTGTTTCATTCCATAAAGAAGACTTCAACATAACACAGAGACAGCGACAGGGTAATTTAGTCGTGTATATTTGGCAACACTGACACAGAGCTGGTTGTAGCCATAGATTACGAAGATGACAGTGTCGCCACACACGAATCGTTAAGCCCCTAATTAACGCAATGGTGACATATTCATGAATGTGTGAAACGTACATGTCCCTACTCATTAGAGATCTTAGGCAAAGAAGTGTAGTTTATAGGCGAGGGTGTTCCGACAACATTTTTCAAACGGATGTTTCAGCTAGAAGTGCAATGTGGGTGGGGGTGGGGGGAGAGATCAAAGTAAACAATTTTTATGCCTGCGATGTTAAGGGAATTATGTATCGTGGATTTGTTTTAATGGTAAATTAGCGTTTTAAAGCTCAAGGAATAGAATCGGCACTTTTGATAGATCCTTTTCGCAATCCTAACGTGCTGAAGGCGTAAGGAATAGGCACAAAAATATCTTTGTGGTAGTCCAAAAGTACTGGACTAAGAATAGAATAGGTACAAATATTTACGTAGTATAGAATTAATTGCAACGAATAGAATAGGCACAAAGGACGATCCGTGTGGTAGTCCAGAAGTACTTTGTAATAGCCTACATAGAATTCGCACGAAAACTGGTCCTTGCGGGAGTGGAAAGTAACAGAATAGGTACAAGTTCGATCCTTGAGGTACTCCAAAATCACTTAATGCTATAAGGAATAGAATAGGAACAACATTTGATCCTTGCTGTAGTTCAGAATCACTTAAGATTGTATTCATAAAATTAGCACAAAGATTGGTCCTTGCGGGAGTCTAGAATCACTTAAAGCTGTAAGAAATAGAATAGGGACAAAGGTCAACTTTGTAGTAGTCCAGAACCACTTAAGGTTGTAAGAACTAGAATGGGCAATAAGATTGATATATGCGGAAGTCCAGAAGTACTTAAGATTGTAATACATAGAATTCGCACAAAACAAAGATTGGTCCTTGCGAGAGTCCAGAATTTTTTAAAGTTGTAAGGAATAGAATAGGCACACAGGTCAACCTTGTGGTATACTCCAGAATCACTTATGGTTGTAAGAACTAGAATTGACTCAAAGATTGATCCTTGCGGTACTCCAGAAGTACTTAAAGCTGTAAATAAATACAGTTTTAGTTTATCTTCAACTCGTACTACTATTTGAAATGTACAATAATATTGATAGCCTCTTGTACATAGCTCCTAATTGTATTTACTTAGAAAGTTTTCGTTCGTGTATTTTTGAAAACAAAATATCAATTCTACAAATGATGTGCCTAGCTAATGATTGGAAGAAACACGCGTGCATACACGCGACAACATAACGTGTATAAGGTGCGTCCAAGCCTTAAAAGCCAACGACAGATTTGACAGTCCAATAAAAGTTATTTGCGTTTAGGGGTACGAAATGGATACAAACAAGTTAATGTGTGTTATTGTTGCAAGTGGCTCTGTTATGCGATCACGCGAGGTAGCAATCTACCCCTCCCCCCCCCTTCCGACACCTCCCTTAGCGTCGCGTCTTTACGTACAAAAGGCTTTTTGATGTCTAGGGTGCTAATTGCATGGGAGGGACTGCGCTTTCAATCTATGATGTACTGATATCGCGGTAATCTTTACTCAGTTAGTTCGGGGTGGAATGGACGGTTTGTGGATACGAAACAATTAGAAACGAACTAGTTTTCTGAAACTGTTGCGCGCGGACTTACCGTGTAGGCTACTTTTTTTTAAATAATGTGAACTTTTACAGTACCTTATTTTTATGAAGTTAGTTTTAAGTCTGTTTTGCTCGTGAAAATTTTGTCCTAACTTTCTCGATTATTTAAGAACTAAATAGTAATTAGAAAAATTAATTATTAGGCCTACCATTTGAAAATAAAAATATGTAAATCGTGTGCTTCAGTGTAAACTTTTTAACACAACTTACGAAATGTAGAAGCACAATGTCCATTTTTAACACAACTTACGAAATGAGGAAGCACAATGTCCACTTCAGAGGTACTACCAATTAAACTATACATTGTGTTAATATTAACTCGTTAAGTCTATGACCTAGGAAAATCTGTTACACTTAAATACCCAACTCAAATATACTAAACTAGCAATGAGTTCGTGGCCTAACCGGCTAAAGCGTAAGTCTATGGTGATGGACTCTGCTGGTTCGAATCCTCGACAAGACTAAAACGTTTGGTTAGCCTAGGAAATAGCCTACAAAAATAATAATTAAAAACGTACCTAAAGGTTCTATAATCTGATCTATTTAGTCATAGTATGTTTACCTGTATTTATAGGTGGGGTCCGTATAATACACAATTACCAAACTTTTTTTCAAACTGATGGAGAATAGAGCGTTTCATAAAATGCATGAGAAAATGCGTGACGCTAAAATCCGATTCACCGCCAGTAAACATAGCGCCGAGGTGCGCCCATAGAAGTTTACACTTCAAAATCCGTCCCTCGACACTTCGAACGCTCCATAATCTGTAACTATAAGGCGGGACTACATTATGCATTGCTAGTGGGCAACAATGACTTACGGTCCTAAACACTGAATGATCTTGAGCGGCCAACATAAAAAACACCTTTCAATAACCGTTCCAAAACAATTTTCATCCGCCATAGTTCTTATGGAAAAATGTTTACCTCTACATAACTGATTTTGGTTTTATTTCAATTTTAGCTACAGTAAATTCGGAAATACTACTTCTTTTCACTTTCTGATTTTCTGTGCGACTAAATTTCAAAACTATTTATTTGACTGTTGAATCGTATAACTTTCAAAACTGTTGGACGAAGGGTAACAGTTTAATTGGCGTGAATTACTGTGCATTGTTCAGGGTTAAATTTGACCAAATAGTTATTTTAACTAGGAATAACCTAATAAGTTATTTAGTAAAAAAAATAAAAATTGTGGGTAGATGGAAACGAAACATTTTAAGATCTATAACCCTTTTCACTGTAAACGATATAGTCTAAATGTAGGAGAATTAGTCCACACTTTTTAAAGTCCCTGTATATATTATATATACAAATAATGACTTATGATTTATGATGGTAATTAAGCATGATTTTTCCTTTTTAAAAACTGGTGTCCGTAATATTATAAATGTTAAATATCATTTCAACGAACTTCATTATTCAATTTCTAAACAAAATTATATTTTCTCTCACACAAACTTGTACACTACCAAGACCACATAACCGAACACTAAAATCTCTCCAAAACGACCGCCCGCTGAAACCCAAATTAGTTCCCTTTAACTCGTAACACACCGTATCGCAACGCCTATTACGAGTCCAAACAACGTATTGTCGCCCGTTTTTGTTTTCCACCCTGACCTTGCGAACGGTCAACCGAAAAGCCCACAACCTTTAATCCGTCAACAATGCCCAAAGAAAGTTGTTACCCCCCGCCCTCCGCTTTTTTACATCGGTTTTTCTAAGCGCGTGTCGAGAGATACCCTCGTCAAGCGAGGGCTAAGGACTGGACAGTGTCGACGTGAGCGCTGTTGTCGGATCGTGCCGACAAGACGGCAACACTGTTATCGACCAGTTACCGTAGCTACGGCATTATTGCCAAAACGACAGCTTCGACCGGTAAAAAAAAGCGTTTTAATTTGGGGTTTGGTGTAAATGGATGGTTTTATAAATTAGGTTCAACTGTTGTGCTGGAGTTCTTTTTGAATGTTCTGTATCACATGAATAAATAAAACATATTCTTGGAATTTATGAACATAATTTAATATTATATATACAAAAAAATTATAATTACTGCATCCAATAAATCTGATATCTATACAAAAATTTCAACATTTTCTGGGGGACATATTTTACCGAGCATAGTTTAAAAAAATATTAAACTAAATATTAATAAAATATATAAATATATTAAATTAATTAATAAATAAAATATTTCCCCCCCCCCCCCCAGAAAGAGCTCTCTTTGTCAAACAAATATGCTGTTAAAATTAAGTCTTGCAACATTATCAAATAAGATAAATGATAGATCATAAAATAAACTTGGTGTAATTTTTCTAAAAAAGTGCATTACTTTCAAACTTTTAATAGCCTACTTGTAAACCAATGGAGAAGCCAAAAAAAAGAAGTTCTTAAATTTACCTTTTCCACCATTTAAAGCACAATTAATCTAATCAACTCGTAGGCCTACAAAAATGGTGGGGTTTTTGAGAATTTTACTAAGTTTTTTTAAATACTCCGATCTCATTTTTTACAAATGTCTGCCACCTTCGAGCCAATATTAATGAAAAATAAACTGTATAAAATTCTCAATTTAATTGTTCGGTTAGTACATATTTTTTCAAATTTTGCATAATTTACTTTTAAATTGCCAATACATGGGAGAAAGTTTTCTTTTTCAAACCTCTACCTCTAAACCAATGAGCTCTATATGTAAACAACAAAAAAACTGTTAAAATTACCCCTCACATACTTTTTAAAATACAATAGCCAAAATTAAAACATGCTTTTTTCAAAATTTGCATAACTTGATTTTTTTCACATTTCCAACACTTATAAACCAATTATATCCCAATATAATCGAAAATTAAATTGTATAAAACTAGAACTTTTCAAAATTCCCAGAATTTACTTTAAGGGTCGGCTCTAGCTGTCGGCCATGTTGGTTGACACTCCATAAGACCAATGTTAAATTAAAATCCATATTTTTCCTTTATTTTTGATCGGATAATTATGAACGATATGTCATTTTAAAGCTATGGCCAATACGCATGCAAATGGCTTTTCCAAAATTAAGAAAAACGTTTTGTTTAATATTTATTAACAATTTAAAAAATTAATTTTTAATAATTTTTTATGTTGTCACTATTAGTTATAGCGAAAAAGTACCAAGCCATTTGCATGAAGAATATCGTCCCCAAGAGTTTGGTATTTTTTTGAAAACGCTATTTGAACAATTGCGGGTTTTAAATGGATTTAGGCTGAGCAATGTCCGTGTAACCTACCGCCGCTATAGGGTGACTTTAAATATTTTTTTACGATGTAACTATTAGACTAATTATAGCGAAAAATTATCAAGCCATTCGGATGAAGAATTTTGTCCCCAAGAGTTTGGTATTTTTTTGAAAACGCTATTTGAACAATTTCGGGTTTTAAATGGATTTAGGATGAGCAATGTCCGCGTAACCTACCGCCGCTACAGGGAGTCGCAGGTTGCTTTCTGTTTTACTAGAGCCGACCCTTAACCCTTTAGCGCATTATAACGAACACCGAACGTCAAATCATTTCTATTCTAACTGTAGTGTAACGAACACAGTACGTCAATCGGGTTTTTTTTCTTAAATACTGTAGCTAGTAAAATGATCGAAAGTCGAAGAACGGGTGACTAGCCAAATTAATCTACCCGATATTTTTTACTGGGGCTTACTTGTTTAACTAATAATAATAAGATTCTGTATCAAGTTTTATTCTTTAGGTAAATCTTCAAACAAGTCAAGCTCAATATTTATTTTACCCAAATTGTATTTTAATTCTATCAGAACATTGTCTACCATCCCAACTGGGTTTGTTTCGCCCGCATCGCAGACCACACGCTCTCCCAATTTTCACGCGCATTAGAGTGCCACACTTCTTTGTGTGCAGTAAACAAATACCAAACCATCACAAAAGTCTCCTTCTCCCGAAGACACCATGACAGCTTTGTTATCCATCATGGGCTCAGCGGGATGCACTCAGGGCTAACGAAGGAGTGCTATGACTTGCAGTTCTGTGCTATTTCCGTTTCACAGAGGTGTACGCTTGTGTCACTGCTACGTCTTATCTGTTTCGATGAATGGATAACGAACTTACAACTTTCAAACACGATAGAAATAAGATGGCCGCCGCTCTCATTTATTGGAGGGGATAAAAAACGTTTACAATTTTTGGAAAACCGCTAACAATCTATTGTTTTTTTAATGGAGGAAAATTAAACTGTGCGGCCTATATTTTGGTTTGCATAGAGAGCTCGTTGGTTTACGAGTGGTAGGCCTATAGTTAGAAAAAGGGAATTTCCCTTCACGATTGGAGAATTTTAATCGTTAAACTCAGACTTTTGTGGTAAGAAGGCGGAAATGAAGCAAACAGTGGTTGACTCCCTAGTTTGAATAATAATTTAGGAATATTATGCTTTGCCCAAAAATGAAATATTATCATAACAAACTGTAGGGAATAAATCATAAAATTCATCTGCATACATGAAAATTATTATGTTATAAACTTATTTCACATTGTTTTATTTGTTTAAAAAAATTCGACTAAATTAGAATAAACAGTCAAAAGTTCTCGCGGATCAATCCTACACCCGTCGGACAACGCATAGCAAACCGTGGGAACTCTGTGTATTGAATTCAACAAAAGTCTGTATTTCCCACGGCTGTACGAATAATATCGTAACAGTAAATGTGGTTTACTTTACACAGTATGAAAGATTGAAGTTTTGTCTACAAATCGATATATACATATCTATACAAATATGTCGAATTGGAAGAGATATATCGAATCCAAAATGTGCTGTTCCGTTGGTTGAAAACTTTCCAATTGCAGGGGTTTACAGAAACCTTATATTTTCAAAACTATAAGAGTGACGTCTGATTGGAAGGTAGTTTTACAAAGTTAAAATCTCGACGAATCCAAAGGTATCTTTATATTATTGTCAAAACAGTTCTGTCGAGCGATATTGAACCTTAGAGAAGTGACGTATTTGTGTTATTTCCTACTGCTTTCTCGCGCGGTACCAATTGATTTAGAAAACTACAATTTTAAAACGATGATTACTTATGTAAATATACGTTTTACAAAACATTTGTAAATACAAAAATTAAAATTTGAAACATTTCCTGTCTAATGATTTTTGTTTTATTGAGATTGGATGATTTTTAGTGGGTGAAATATTCGATACAATCAGACATTACAAAAGTGCTGTCTCAGCTCGCTAGTGTAGTTGTGTAATTTAAAATTCATTCAAGTTTTCATCATCAGTAGGTCTACATTAAATTTGTAAATTAACAGAAGCTCAAACTTTTATGATTCTATTAAAATAACAATAGTTGAAATCATTATCCCAAGACAGACCGTGTAAGAGGCAATTATAAGTGTTTATTGTGTCAAGTGTGAGTGGCAATTGTAATTGTTAATTGTGTCAAGTGTGAGAGGCAATTGTAAGTGTTAATTGTGTCAAGTGTGAGTGGCAATTGTAAGTGTTAATTGTGTCAAGTGTGAGTGGCAATTGTAAGTGTTAATCGTGTCAAGTGTGAGTGGCAATTGGAAGTGTTAATTGTGTCAAGTGTGAGTGGCAATTGTAAGTGTTAATCGTGTCAACAATTAGCGGGAAGAGTAAGTGCCCAGTGTAAAATTTAATAGTAAGTGGCCATTGTAAGTGTTAATTGTCAAGACTTAGCGGGAAGTGTAAGTTTCAAGAGTAAGTGTCAAGTATAAGTGGCCAGAATAAAATTTAATAGTAAGTGTCTATTGTAATATTAATTGTGTCAAGTGTAGGTGGCAATTGTGTCATATTAAGTTGCAATTGTAAGTGTTAATTGTGTCAAGTGTAAGTGGCAATTGTGTCAAGTGTAAGTGGCAATTGTGTCATTTAAGTAGCAAGTGGATGTGTCAGTTTAAGTGGTAAGTGTAAATTGTAAGTGTCAAGCGAAAGTTACAATTAAATTGCTTTAAAATCAAAAATCCAAACTAAGCCTGCACTGTGGTGCACTATGGTTTGAAAAAAAAACTTAAGGCTAAATGAGTAATAAAGTTGTATCAGTTAAAACAAAAATCTAAACTGATTTCTTTGCTGGTAGTAAGTTGTCGACTAAAAGGATGGGTTTTTACACTTTATGCAATATAGAATAGCAAGAAAATGGATAATAGAGGCAATTCAAAAATGGGTATGCTCAATTCTCGAACATTTTGTTCAATAACGAGCTCAGTTTTTGAAAAGCTAAAAATTGTCAATGGTAGACGTGATGGTTCGTCGTTATTTACCCTATTGCCAAGGTGAAATAGAAATAAAAATACAATAAAATAAATACGTAGACTAATAATTAATCAATAATACTGTATTGGCTTAAAATAAACAGCCTATTTATTTCATTTGTACCTACTCGTTACGGGAAGGGGAAGAATCTGTATACGTTGAAGTGCACGCGAGTAGCCTATGACGTGTAGAACCATTTTTAAATAATAAATGGCAGATAACGTTATATGCAATTATATAGAGTGCATTTCCAGGATAAAAGGATAACCACCTTGTTTAGACGGTGTGAAACATGCACGTCATAGATGGCGTTGGTAGATAATTGTTAGGTTATAATAAGACCAGACCGTTTATTAAGATGGTATTGTTTTGCGTTTTTTTACGCGGTCGGGGTCAAAATTACCTGCACAGAATGGAATACGAACTTTTGCGACAGGTGCCTTGCACCTTATACGGGGGATATCCTATACTAATATTAAAAAGAGGTAAAATTTGTTTGTTTGTACCTAGGGGGTAATCTCTGGAACTACTGAACCGATTGAAAAAATAGTTTTACTAATAAAAAGCTACACTATCCCTGAGTAACATAGGCGATAATTCACTTTGATAAAAGCATTTTTTATTTCAATATTTGTAAATTTAATCGGAAAAAATCTTAGGTTAGGCCTAGACTGATGAACCAACACATGTATTTACATCCATTACCATAGCTACGAATTGAATAAAATAACAGTTATAACAGCTTTTTGCTCTAATATTTCCAATAACAGCTGATTTCAAACTTTGAAGCAATTTTTTGTATTTCTAACTTTTAGGTTAGGTTTTTATTAAACTGTAGACCTGAGCCTTGCTGGTTCTTGTAACCTTCATTTAACTGCTGTTATAAAAATATACGAAATAATTTAATTTAAACATTTAACATTATTTACCAACTTAGCTTTGGGGTTATTATTAATCCTACACATTTATTATAAAGAATACATAACATGATTATGTGTATAGAAGGTTCCAACGGGTTTGGCGTTTGAAGCACGCGGGGGTTTCCCCTAGTATGCAATAAAGGTTTAACAATAATTATATAAAAGTTTGTGTATCAAAAAATACTCCAAATCTTACTGTATCTAAATTTTAATTGCACAATACACATTCATACTCTCTTACACACAAAAACTCAAACTACTTCCAGTCTCTCGCACCATCACACACGACCATTGTTCCATCACACGACTAAATCCAACAAGCTCTCCGCATCTTACATTCGATGCTTTCAGTCAAACATTTACATCTACCCCGCACTTCCCGTCTTTCCTCATCGGCAGTTTCTTGGCCATCTCCCAAGATATCGGGCGAAATCAATTTGAGATGATTTATTTTTATTTTTTGCTCATTGGATTCATCTCGCCGAAAATGCCACTGAGCCAATTCCTCAGATTGACACAAAATTGTTCATTTTTCTGACATTTTAAACAGCTGTCAATGGTAGGTTTTAGGAATCTGAGGCTATCTTGGAGATTGGAAATTTAATTCTTCACAACTTTGAATACAATATTTGAAATTTTTTCTTCGACGTGATCTAAGGGGTCGAAAATGCAAAATACATTTGATAGTTTTTGTTGATAGATTTGCTTCAAGGTATTTTCTGCCTTTATTGCGCTGGGCAAAGTCACTTAAATAGCTAGTAAACAAAATTTAGCCTTATCATTTACTTTGTTAACGTTTCTGGGTGTTCGTTTTAGATACCAGTTGTCCCAAAAGTCAGTTTACTGAAGAATACTATATTTGTTATTGCAATACAGCTTTTATTCTTAGAGAGATTTATGTATGATTTTTTTCACTACTGCTCATCATTGTTTTCCTTGTATATTCCAGATGTTCAATTAACAGCTGTGAAGTCAATTGTTGATATTTTGAGTTGACATTTACAAAGTACCCATGAACCGCAAACTAACAACCAAAGAACGTACAGTATTTTTTACTTTACAATGTTGGTGGAAGACAAACAAAAAAGTGATCGCTATTCAGCTATTTGTAGAAAGATTTCCTTATTCTCCAGCCCCATCTAGGCAAGGCTAAATGAACAAACTATTCGAGACGACTAGAAGCGTACATACCAAAGAGTGGGAGGTCCAGAACTGCTGCAAGTGACGACATTTGTGCCTTTGCGGTACGATCTGGCAACACTGGATGCTAAGTGTTGCCAGCTCGTGCCGCAGGGCAAGCGTTTCTCGACCGTACCTCGCTTTGTCAGTCTCATATCTGGCAACGGCGCAAAAATTATCACCCGCCTTATTTCGTGCTCCCGACTGTATTGTTGTTCAGAGCTTGAAGAAATCTCTCCGTAAGAGATCTGCTGGGTTTGATATTCCATGCAGTAGTGTGCATCGTATCATGAAATCATTGGAACTAAAACGTTATCGTCCACAGCTGCATCAAGGTTTATTAGGAGATGAGTTCGACAGGCGTGTTGAGTTTTCTGAATGGTTTGTAATACGCTGTGAAGCGGAACACGATTTTCAAAATCGCGTTATTTGGACAGATGAAGCTTCCTTTAAACTCAATGGTTGTGTCAAATGACATAACTGGAGTGACGTGAATCCGCTCTAAATCCAGGAGTAACTGCATGGGCTGGTTTATGGAGTAGTAGTATCGTTGGCCCAAACTTTTTCAACGGCACTGTAAGTGGAGGATCATACCTTGCAATATTGCAAAGTGATTTTCCTGAGCTACAAATTCATTTGTATGAAAATACAAACTTCATTTGGCAACAAGATGGTGTTCCACCGCATTACAGTTTATTGGTAAGGGAATTTCTCAACAATCGATTCGACGAATGGGTCAGAAGACGTGGTACAACTGATTGGCCCCCGAAGATCATGTCAGACACCGTTAGACTTTTCAGTTTGCGGAATTGTGAAAAATAATAATTTCGCTCAAAATCCTTTAAATTTGCAGCAACTTGAGAGCAGCCGTCGAAAACGATTTTCAAGTGTTAAATTGTAACAAAGATTTACGTAAAAAGTTGGTTTCAAGTGTAAAAAATCGCTGTGATTAATGTATTGAAGTAGATGGGAGGCATTTTGAACAGATGTTGTAACTTTAAAACTTTAGCACAATGTAAATTTAATTTAAATAAATTGCTGAATTAATTACGCAAGTGTCTTTGTTATTCTCGGTAAACTGATTTTTGGGACACCCGGTATAACTCAAGTAGTGCGTTTTCGTTAGCATACGTTGGGACCCCAGCCTTGATAGAAATATACTAAACTAGCTGGCCCGATCCGGCTTTGCACGGATGGACAAACCAAAGTTAAATGTTACTAATAAAAAAATATATATCAATAAATATATTACACTATGTATTTCTTATGGGAATTTTTAGTAACTTTGACCTCCAAAACACCCCCTAAAATTTCGAATTTTTTTAATACCTTTCTTAGCGAGCACCTATGGCCCTAGAGGAAGCTACATACCAAATTTCATTCCAATCCGTTTGGTGATTTTGGAAAAATTGTGATTTAGTAACTTTGACTAACCCAAACCCTCCCTAAGATTTTGAATGTTTTTAAACCCTTTCTTAGTAAGCACCTATGGCTCTAGAGGAAGCTACATACCAAATTTCATTCCAATCCGTTCAGTAGTTTTAGAGAAATCGTCATTTAGTAACTTTGACCCCCTCAAAACACCCCCTAAAATTTCGAATTTTTTAAAACCTTTCTTAGTGAGCACCTATGGCTCTAGAGGAAGCTACATACCAAATTTCGTTCCAATCCGTTCAGTAGTTTTGGAGAAATCGTCATTTAGTAACTTTTACTAACCCAAACCCTCCCTCGAATTTTTTTAAACCCTTTCTTAGCCAGCACCTACGGCCCTAAAGGAAGCTACATACCAAATTTCGTTCCAATCCATTCAGTAGTTTTAGAGAAATCGTCATTTAGTGACTTTGACCCCCAAACCCCCACTAAAATTTCGAATTTTTTTAAACCTTTCTTAGTGAGCACCTATCTCTCTAGAGGAAGCTACATACCAAATTTCGTTCCAATCCGTTCAGTAGTTTTTGAGAAATCGTGATCAGTGAGTCAGTGGATTTGGCTTTTATATATATAGAAGATATTCGCCTACTAGATGGCTGTATTTGTTTGTTCCTCATTCTATAAACGTTTATACATAATATTAGTCTAAGCGCGACTTCTAGGTCTTTCTATTATCGCTTCACACCATCATGCACTGATTCACCAGCAGCTGATAAGGCGGTCCTCGACAATGGCGGCTACGAAGGGGGTGTGTCGGCTACTGCTATTGTTTCTGCTACTCGCTTGTAAAACTACTTATCGAGGCGATTCAAAGCTTTCCAATGCGGACAGTAAAGTCAAAAGAATATATTAACCGGTTGTAGCGGAGGGCAACTGGACTTTCACTGGAGAACGGCTTTATAGACCTACAGCGATGATGGGAACACGGCACCAAGTGCTCTGGTACCGCTTCGGATGGATTGATTCACCATAACGTTAAAATAACTACTGCGTATTCCTTATACCATTGCATTTTCTCTTCTTCGCAAAAGGTACATTTTGCTTAAGATTCGTGCAAATGATTCTAAAAACAAAAACTCGCTATATACGTACAACAAATATAAAATAGCAAGTATTAAGTCTTATGTAAGAAACTTAAGTAATGAATTAAAACAACACTGCAGTCCCAGAATGCAATAAAACCAAAAGACGAGGCGGTGATAGTACAATAAATAATAAAGGGGATTCAGAACCGTGGGAAGCTCATTCTATTACAAAAAGTAAGAGAAAAACTTTCATATAAACATAGGCCCGAAGACTCTTCGTTTTCCAGATATCCGCCATTTTGTTTTTTAATGTTTTGTTAGCGTTATGCATTTAACACATAGAGCTAGAGGTGTTAAAGTAAAAAGGTTTAAGTCTTCCAACCGACATACGGTAAAAACCATTGTCTAATAAGCTTGCAAAAAGAAATGATTGTAGGGGCCTAACCTTCATTGTACAATAAAGCTTTATTATTAGTAGTTAGACATACCGAGTCTACAACTACATTTCTCTAGCGAACAGCAATTAATGTTCACAAGTTTTTCTCTAAACCCGTGCTAATTATCTCTGTAAAACAGCTGATTATCAGCTGAACACGGTAAATAATCAGCTGGCCTCTTGCAGAGTGTAAGCTTACAAGTACAAGTCCCCTTTTTACATGCGTGTACTGTGAACATCAGATACATGCACTGGGTTAATGGATTTGAATTATAACTAATAAATTATTCATGTTGCATTAGTTATTTCTTCTTTTAAAAACGGGTTCACATTAGAGCTAATTGTGGAACGCTCGGACCATTAGAATTATAATTTAAATGGAATTACAAGTTTCTGTGTTAAGGCTAAGCTGCAACTCAGGATTTCAAGAACAGTGGATGCGAAAATGTGAAATTTTACAACAACAAAATTGGGTGTGCTTAAGACCACACGTTGTAAGTGATAACTTCTATGACCGATTTATATTTGTATCAGTATTAATATTAGAGGAGAAACAAATTACACAAGTCAATATATTGTCAAAAATTATTATAAGATATTTTGAAATTGCATAATAAATTGTTCAAATAAAAAATTATTCTTAACTCTTAAAAATTGTAAGTAATTTAAGTATATTTTCAGTTATCAGTAAATCTGCAGAACATTATATTTAATATATTTTCTCACATTATAATACACATTATTATTACATATTATTACATATTATTATACACATTTTTATTCCATTTTAAGCGTGTATATAATCTAATTATAAATAATCAATATAAAAATTGACCATATATTCCATTTGTTTAATTCGAAATAGAGTAAATTCTTTAGCTTTGACTAAACAAATTTAATATTGTTTTAAATTTCCTAAAGTTTATAATAAATTGTGGAAACTATAAAAAATTTTAAAATTTGTAATTATTTAAAACTGTAGGTATATTGCCTTAAAAAGTGTTAATTTAAAAAATGATCTCCTTTCTGTCTATCAGATTTAAAAATGCGTAGTCAAAGGTTATAAATTTTCCATTTTAAAAAGTTATAGAAAAGTTATTGAAAAATCCTCAAATAGTAATAAATGTAATTGTAACTATCAATGTACTTACCGACTTTCTGTATTAACGAAGAAAATTCAACACTCTTATCTATATCATGAGTCACTTTCTATGTACATAGTAAATCACGTGAAAAGAGGTGACGAAATATTTATAACAGAAATTTTAGTACTATTAAAAATAAGACAATAATTTTAGGTTATATTTTGGACTTTTTCAAATTAACTGTTAATTTGTTCAAATGATACTAAAAGTATTCAAACGGGAAAATAAAAACCGGTAAAACTGCCACCGATGTACGATACACTCGAAGTTACGACGAGTAAACAGCCTATGGGCTAGTAGTTCTGAGTAATCGCAGGTGGCAGCACACAATAACGTTCCCCGATGGCCGCACCAACACAATATCAAATATTTAAAGCGGACCGTTAGAAAACTCGATGATTCAGACTATACTCACACATTAAACTGATAAGAACAGATACTACACTTTGATCTTAGCCAAGATGCCGAGAAGCGATACTATTACAAGGCCCTTTGAGTAAACAGTTAAAACGTTCCTAGTATGTAATAGCGGGAAGTTTATATAAATTGAAATTTTTGAAGTGAAAACTTCTTTAGCGGCGTTGGGCACTTTTTGCTTGGGGAAAAAGCATTGAATTCGCGACCGTTACCACTCGAGATATAGTATGTATTATATATATATATATATATATATATATATATATATGTATGTACGCAACGCGAATATACTACATAGCACTTCTTATTGGGAGAGGAAAAAGCATCAAACTCGCGACCGTCACCGCTCGAGATATAGTATGTATGTATATATATATATATGATATTTTTTAGATTTTATTTTAAATGGGTCAAGGTAAAAATAATTCTCAAATTTCAGACTAAACCAATATAACCAACGATTTATATTCATGACAGTTTTCACTTCTGATGGCAGTCCTACGACTGCTTTCTTTTTTTTTACCTGTCGCGGTAAGAAAGAGCACGGTTTCCGGGCGAAATGCCTTCAGGATTACGTTTGAAACGTTACTAGCTACATTTTAACACGGAAGCACGCGCTTACTTGTCTATATATACTAACTTGTGTATCGTCTATTCCCTCTCCACGCTCTGACTTGTGTCTACGCAAAAAAATCGTGACGCGAGATTTCAGAAACATAGTCAAGCAAAAGTGGGCCAATAGAAGTTATGATTTCAAAAAGAACAATTCCCTAGGCTGAGGCACACGGACGACCAATGGCAAATCTATTCAACAGCACCAGAACTTTAACCCTTTTCTGAAATAGGTACTAACCCTCATTCGTTAGAAGATCGGTTTATCATACATCATGAATAATTTAACGGAAATGAAATCAATGTGAGCAACGATTCGTCCATCTCCCCTGAATGGTTTATACGATATACGCTTGGATTTGATAATTTCGGCAATAAAATCTTTCCAGATGTAAAACATCTACCTGCCCATCTTACGTAGAATTATAGATCCGAATAACACCTAAATAACCCAGCCGGGTTGTACGTTACTCGTGATTTGGGTTCGTTAGATTTATCTGTTTATTCTGTTATTTATAATTCCATTTGAAGAACGGTTTACTGTTGAAATTTGATGTTTTAACTGTAGAAACGTATCAGTCCAAATGCTTTTTTGTAGTGTATTAATGCTGGAGAGTGTTAATGCTGGAGAGAGTTAATGCTGGAGAGTGTTAAGCTGGAGAGAGTTATTGCTGAAGAGTGGTAATGCTGGAGAGTGTATTTTGTATTGAAGTTGGAGAATAATTTCCATATCTATATCTATATACAGGGTGTCCAGCTTCGACTGTCCGAAACTTCACGTATTTGTCTGCTAAAAACAAGCAAATAATGCAATACAACATGTGTCCTATCTCTATTCGTTTGCTGTCAGTCTGTATGTGATTTTTACAAAATACTTAATATTTTTGGAAGCAGCAAAGATATTGAGCTTAAACTTTGTATACATATTTTTTGCGTAACATTTTATCACTGTACGAAAAATTATAACATTATTTTAAATATTTCCAAAATGGCGGCTGTTTATAATTTTTAATGTCAAATATCTCAAAAACCGCTAACTTTACAAAACAATTACAAGAGACAAAAAAGTTTACATATTTAATGACAAACAAAATGTTTTTTTTTTATTTTGCCTGTAGCTCAAAGGATAATGAAGATATTGTTTAAAAAAGGAAAAATGTATTGCCTTAATCTTTATGTTTGTGTTAGATCTACACCACTTGTATCATACATTTTTCGTTTTCAGCCAATATCTCGGCTATCTTTAAAGATATGGGGAAAAACCATTTTGTTTGTCATTGAAAAAGTAAACTTTTTTGTCTCTTGTAATTTTTTTGTAAAGTTAGCGGTTTTTGAGATATGTGACTTTAAAAATTATAAACAGCCGCCATTTTGAAAATATGTATACAAAGTTTAAGCTCAATATCTTTGCTACTTCCAAAAATATTAAGTATTTTGTAAAAATCACATTCAGACTGACAGCAAACGAATAGAGATAGGACACATGTTGTATTGCATTATTTGCTTGTTTTTAGCAGACAAATACGCCCGAGAAGTTTCGGACAGTCGAAGCTGGGCACCCTGTATATATAGGCCTATATAATCCAAATACCACTCACTGACTCATCACGAAATTTTAAAAACCTCTTAACGGATTGGAATGAAATTTGGTATGTAGCTTCCTCTAGGGCCGTAGGTGCTCGCTAAGAAAGGTTTTCAAAAAGTTCGAAATTTTAGGGGGGTTTGGGGGGGGGTCAAAATTACTAAAAAACCACCGAACGGATTGGAATGAAATTTGGTAGGTAGCTTCCTCTAGGGCCCTAGGTGCTCGCTAAGAAAGGTTTTAAAAAATTCGAAATTTTAGGGGGGTTCGGGGGGTCAAAGATACTAAAAATCCCCATAAGAAATACATAGTGTAATATATTTATTGATATATTTTTTTGGTTAATTGATCATTTAATTTTGATTTGTCTATCCGTGCAAAGCTGGATCGGGCAGCTAGTAATATATACAGTTACATTTTAAAATGTTGTGTTCTGTTGAGCCGAATTTGATTAAACTCGGCACTATTTCTACTTTGCAGTACTTTACTACCAAAGTACATTACTTACTAATTATTTAATTCTTTCTTTGGTAATTGTGTGCAAACCAATTTCCTCATACAGATGGTAATTTGAGAAGATATAAATGCAGAAAGTACAGTTCGTTAATATTGGTCATAAAACATCAAAAAAAGACGCCTAGGAGTTCCACTCTCCAAAAAAACTCTAAAAATAGCAAAAATTAACGACTTTTATTAAATAACTAGCACTTTAAGGGACAGTTAAAACTTGGTTGAGGAACCAAATTGTCGTATTAAATTTTGAGTAAAAAATGTTTAAATTAAAAAATTTAAGGAAGTCTAGAAACTTAAATTTAGTTGAACACCTTATAATTATCGCATTGGATTTTGAAAAATTACATTTCACAAAATTATGGCTTGTAGGATTTTGAAAAAAGTGTTTTAAAATGCGTGTGTTTAGAATTTTGAAAACGTACTTGAACTGTGTTATTTAAAAATAACAACAAAATTTTTTAAAACTTTTAGGTCAAAATTAGCATGTTTAGTCAGTCTAGAATTTTAAACTTGATTTGCGCCACTATCTTTAAGACCTATATATTATTTCTCAAAGGTGTATTTTTTGGCGCTAAGCAATGTCTCCCTTAATAATTCTTGTTCTTCATCAAAATTAATTATTCTAGCATAATTTTAAAGCTTATGTTCCCCGCTATTGACGAAAAATAGACAAACAGCTTAAAATTCATGTTTTCGTTGCAAAAATTCGATTAAAAAAACTTTTATATATTATACTTCATATGGTTCCTAATGAAAGTCGCCATCTATTAACAATCTGTTTAACTAACATGACAGCTGTTGGATAGTTTACATTCTATATGCAAGTATAATCTATCACACACATTAGTCGAACTAAGCCAACGTAAACAAATAAACGTAATTTACTTAATTAAATCAATGTATTAAATCAATTAAGTAGGCATAGTCCTAACTAGGGAAATATTCACAAGGTCCAGCTAGTTTTAACATATTATATTTCTTTTAAATAAAGAACACAAAATTTAGGATCATAGAAGATTTTAGAATAATATAACAATAAGACTTTTTGTCACACACATACCCTACGTTTAATAATCAAACGCGTTTCACCGACAAAGTCGTCATCCTCAGTGATACATGAGTTAAGAGTTAGTAGCCTACTAACAAATTATGGCCGATTGTAGAGCGTCGAAAACTTACTTCAAACAAATTCCGCTTAAAAGATAACAGCATGTCTATTCCAAATTCGTAGCCGTATACAATTTGAACAAAACATCGCCGCCTTGTGTAAAAGTTGCAAGCTTCTGGAGTGTAAACTATCACGTGATGCCGACTTGATAACAGAATGAGTAGACCTAAATGAGTCTCAGTTTATATTTCAATTGAAGCGCGAGTGATGGTAGTCCAAGCGTTGTGTGCTAAGACAGACACCTGCATGATGAGAATATAATTGCCCACTTTGGTGTGTTGCACGCATGCGCGACGTAACCCGAGAGTTTGAGCCGACTTTCCAGTGGTATATTACAGACATCGATAGGGCTGAAAAGTGGGTTTTGGGTTGATTTCAACCTTTAGGCTCTTCTTCGCCCCGGCGAAACTCCGAGCGTACAGTGTGATTTTAATAAAATCGTTCCGACTAGAATCGCTGACGTACTGACGGTTTTGGACTGAAAACGTTAGCCTAAGCGTCTGTTTATCGCCCACTTACAGTTTACCTACTCCGAGCACCAGCCAATACAAAGAAAAGGAGTCGTGATTAAATAAAACTTTTGTAGGTTGGCTAGTAGAGTCACAGCCGGCTTGAAATGTGCATTAGTAATCTCGTGTTTCGGATTCTATGTGTAAATAAATAATCAGGGAACTTACTTTAAATTATTACTAAGAAGGTTTTAGATTTTGCTAAGGTGTGACGCTAAATGTGGGAATTATTGTAATAATGTTTACTTAATTGAACCTTGTATTAAAAGGAGTTGCCGTCGATTTCTTTCAATTATAAGACAAAACCACATAACTTTTAAGAACAATTTAAGTGTTGTATACGTTTTTCAAGTTGAAAACTGTGTCCGAAACACAAGGTAAAGGAGACCATTAATTGGCTATTCATAAAGTGTATCTAATTTAAGTTTCCTCACCTCCGAAATATTAGCTCGTTGTCGTGGCACAAGTTAATTTTAAAATTCACACTTTATTTTGAAATATTTACTCCGTTTGCGAGAAAATTATAAAACTGTAAGCTTTAAAAGGGAATAAATAAAGTTTAATAGGGAACTGTAGCTTTTGCATTGTAAAAGTTACATTCAAGATGTGCGGGGCCAAGTTGGAGACCAAGTTTTCAAACTCTTGACAATATCGAAAGAGGGAACACTTGTTCGAGGCTTCTACTCGTGCTTTTTTTTAATGCTAAAAAATGAGACGTTTCTGTCACGCAAGTCAAGTTGCTGTCACGCTAGAAAGCTCAAAAGCTTTTCAACTCTCCGCAATAAAATTATGAAGATTTTGGCACCACCAGAAGTCTTCTACGACATCTGCGCCTGCACATATTGTCTCCATAGACAGACACACGGACAGAATATTGTTATTGCTTTATCGTGTTGTTATACCTCGAAAACGTCGAGAAAAGTCATAAAAAGTGGGGGTAAAATTTTTAGAATTTTCGCAAGATTTCAATACGTTGGCATTTTAACGCAAGCCAAGTCGAAATCGTCGAGAAAAGTCATGAAAAGTGGGGATAATTTTTTAAAGAATTTGCACAATATTTCAATAGTCTACTATGTCATTTTAAACGAGCCGAAGTCGAAAACTTCGAGAAAAGTCATAAAAAGTGGGGGTTAAATATTTATAATTTTCGCAAGATTTCAATATTCCGGCATTTTAATGCGAGCCGAAGTTGAAAACGTCGAAATTGGAAGTAAAATATTTAGAATTTTCGCAAGATTTCAATACTCCGGCATTGTAATGCGAGCCGAAGTCGAAAACGTCGAAAGTGGAAGTAAAATATTTAGAATTTTCGCAAGATTTCAATACTCCGGCATTTTAATGCGAGCCGAAGTCGAAAACGTCGAAAGTGGAAGTAAAATATTTAGAATTTTCGCAAGATTCCAATACGCCGGCATTTTAATGCGAGCCGAAAAAGTCGAGAATAATCGTAAAAAGTGGAAGTAAAATATTTCGAATTTTCGCAAAACAGTTGTATACAAAATTTACAATAAATAGACCTGAAATGCCAACGGTACGACAATATCCGAACAGAAGCAGTGAGACCGCTCCACTTGGCGGCGCTGAAAGTACAAGGCGCTGCCACAAAGATAATCTACCCATCCATCAGCCATGACAGTTAAGGAATACAAAATGGTTACTTAAGTCCTTAATGACGACTTCCTAGCGGTTACAGAACGGAGTAACGGACAGGAAGTCCATGATACCCTGTAGAGGCGTCACGCGAAGTGGTCATCAGGTCGGTAACAAGCCGCGGAAAGGCCGAGCAGCATTTGTCACCCTGCGCGGTAATTAGGGTTAATGAGCTCTTCGGCGGTGTTTATTTTGTGCCGAAGGAATATACATTTCCGTTTTGTAATGAAAAATCGGAGTGATCGTTCAAAGTCGAAATTCGGTAATTAGGCTCGTCCGGAGGGCTTGCACATTAAGTTAGTCAAACATGTGACTGCTGTACTCGATTATTCACATTAAAATATGCGATTTATATTTGATAATATTAAAACAACTGCATGTTATGAAAAAACCGGCCTCGATTTAATAAAATTAAATCAAAAATAGTTTTGAAGTGTAAATTTCTATAGGCGCACCTCGTCTAAAAATTGAAGGCGGTTAATCGGATTTTACCGTCACGCTTTTTCCGTCACAGTTCACCCACTACTATATTAAATGTTTAGAGTCAAAACTAACACTATATAAAATAGCTATTTTATGTCAAAACTAACACAATCCATTAAAGAAATAATCAAAACTAACAAAATCCAAAGTCGAGAGTCAAAAACTCACACGATCCAACTTAAATCGCCACTTCTTTTTATCAAAATTCCTAGAAAACCCCTCCAAAAAAGTTGTTTATCTGTTTTGTATGCCTCATTTTCACCTAATAGAAACCTCACATTACTTTTAATTAACCTGTAATGTAAAGTTATAGTTGTTGGGCCGTCCTGAAAAATTAAGTTTTTTTACTATGCGAGTTTTGATTCTAGAGGCCCCATGTGTTTTTTTACAATAATTCGTTTCAAAATGGTGATAGTTGAATGGTGGTAGTTGAAAACTTTCAACGTTAAATATCTAGAAAACTATAAATTTTACCAACAAAATTAAACTTAAAATTTGTTTAAACTATTTTAAGACAAATCTAACGATATATAGTTGTTGGGCCGTCCTGAAAAATTATTTTTTTTTATTATGTGAGTTTTGATTCTAGAGGCCTCATATATAAGTAAACGTGTGTATACAGTATACTTGGTAATACCTCTGAAATGGACACTGTGCTTCCTCGTTTCGTAAGTTGTGTTAAAATAGTTTACTTAGTAATACCTCTGAAATGGACATTGTGCTTCCTCATTTCATAAATCGTCATAGAAGTTTAAACTTCTCCCGTGTGGTCTTAAGCACACCTGGATTTGGATTTTCTACACGAAAAGTGCCACCATCCATCTTCGCCAGAAAATTTAAAACTGTCATGGTACGGCCTCCGCTACAGCAGAGTGGGTATACTCTCGCTAAAATTGCCAAATACGTCTAAAAGTTGTTTAAACTGCCACCGACTCAGCACTTTCTTCACGTTTTCATGCCCATATTGTTGATCTCAACTGTTAAAGTGATGCAATAAGGGAAAAGAATTATCCGGGATTATGTATTCTCTAGCGAGTTACACAATTTCGGGTAATGTTTAATACTATGGAAGTGTTATTTAGTGTATGTTTTTGTAATTATATTAGTGCATTTTCCATGTTATTTATTGTTAGATGGTACGATTCCCATCGTACATACACATAGCCTCTATCTAGAATATCAGGGAAAGACATTATCAACAATTAAGGGTCGGGTCTCTATTCAAACCGGCGAAGTTGGCAACCAATTTCAATGTCAAAATAACCTAACCATGCCTTCACTTTTAAGCATATTTGTGGGCTATTTTCGTCAAAAACGAAAGCTGTATTTTTTTTCTTAAAGTAAAATATATTGTTGGTGTTGATTGCTGAGGTTTTTTGCAACATCTCTTTTTGCAACTGTGTAAAAAATTAATAATTTACTACTTATATCATGCGTTTATGAAAACAATACAACGGTTTTAGAAAATGTATTCGGCAGTCAACAACCGCTTCGAAATGAAACGAAATTTTTAAATTTATTCCACGAATTAACAGAAAAAATTACTTATTCTGTAGCATTGCTTTAATGGAAATCAAATTCAATAAGGCAAACATCGTATCCTCTTCTTAAACCAAACTTTCATTTCTACCTACTTCGCATGTCTAGATTTTAAAATTCCCATTTACTTGAATAAGGTAAGCATTAAAAATATATATTATCAATAGGTTTGCAATTATCAAGAATGGTTTCAGAAAGATACAGACACAATCATGTTTTTGATGATATTTAAAACTGAAAGGTTTTGATACTGTCTACTTTTGTTTTTTGGCCACTCAACTCCCATTTTCCACCCTTTGAGATAATGGCAGGTGTTATTAACAAAGCTTTAGAAAGGAAATACGAGGTATAATAACTTTAAACGGATGCAACATTTTTCATGTTAAAAGACTTTTTAATTTTTTTTTTATATTTCTATTTTTATACCCTTGATTTGGCCACTTAACGAACTAGTGTCCGTAAAAAATTGATACAGATATATTTATAAATTCCGTTTACTCCCGATTATCCGTGGAATAGGACGAAAGATTACCAAAATCAACACAAAAATGTTTTAACAAGTTAAAAATGGCAATTCATACGGTTACTTTAAAAACAATAATTTTAGTTTACTTTATTTTCTTACTTTTTATCAAAAAAAATCGGTTAATTTTCTTTGTTTTCGTGTTTACAATTTTCTTCGCTTTATTAGCCTCTTTCGTTGTTTACCTTATTCTAGATTTACTTTATTGTAAAAGACCGCGGATAAACGGAAGTTTTCTGTATAGGCTACGTATAAACTTTTTAGTTGATATTGGTTTGGGTCTAGGAACTTAAAACGAAAAAATAATAGGAATTTCTGCCCCGCCATGATAGGCGGCTAACTATTGTAATATACAGTACTTTTCATAGATAAGGCAATAAACAGTATTTATTCGTACATATTATTAAGCTCATTTTTTATAATGGCATAAATGTGCGTGTAAGTTATTTGTAGTTACGAGAAATTCCATTTCTACCGCGCATGGCGACGCACGTTTTTCAACCACATTACCTCCTTTATGCATCTTCTTTGAGGTTTTGCATATTCAGGTCACATGACCCGCTGCGTTACTTCACAGATTGCGTTACTTCGCGATTAACGGATCTGTGCGTTAATCTCGCACAAGTATCCGAAGTATATACGCTATCTATGCAGCCCGCAGGGAAACTACTTAGGCTAATTTCTAAAAGCCCGCGTCTGCTGATAAGACGCTGCACAGTGATTCATTAAAACTCGAGCATTCATTAGAGCAACAATTTGTTTTGTCTAAACTCTATTTGCATTTGTGATAATATGTTAATGTTACTGTTTTAACGCATTGCTTAGCATATTGTTGTGCGTAGGGACATGGTGCTTTAGTTTGCATAGGCTGAGATTGCGATTCAAATTGGCGCATGGGCGCCCATACCTACGGGCAAAGGGGGCCGCGGCCTCCCCCCCCCCCTAGCTCCCAGGGAAAGGAAAATATGTATATTATTAATTATGGCCAAGTATTTTTCTTTAAAGAGATTAGCTCTAAAATATGTTTTAAATGTTATGTGCCGTTTGATTTTACATATACTTATTTTATTTTTTCAAGAGTTCAAGCATGAGCTGCTGGGTCACCACTTAGCGCGGCCTCTAGGATTGTTATAGGTCTTTGTGTGTTAACTGACGGTGTAAAGGTACAGACTCGATGCTGTGTGGGTTAATATTTCACCAGAACAGCCAAATTGGCTTTCAAAATTTTAAATATTTTCTTGGGGAGGTCAAAAATATCCTTTTGCCGAAAGAGGGGAGGGTACTCCTTAACACGTTCACTGCTACGGAAATTTTGTATTTGCTATGCTAGGAGCTGACCTTTTATTTTTATTTATAGTCTAAATGAGTAGAAATTGCTTTATTTTTTATTTTTGAATCTTTCTATGTAATAATCACTAATATTTTAAAGCGGACGCACATGTGCGTCCGTAGCACACATAGGCTTAAATTTGGCGTGCGAAGCACGCAATGCATTGTGTATTATTGAAAATACTCACAATACCAATTTTCAATACATAGAGCATTGCGTGCTTCGCACGCCAACCCCGTATTGGGAGTATTTTCAATACACAATACATTAAGTGCTTCGCACTCCAACCCCCGTATTGGGAGTATTTTCAATACACAGAGCATTGCGTGCTTCGCACGCCAACCCCTGTATTGGGAATATTTTCAGTATACAATGCATTGCAGCTCATGCTTGAACTCTTGTAAAAAAGTACATGGAAAATCAAACAACATCATCATTTAAATCATTTAAAACATATTTTGGTGCTAATCTCTTTAAAGAAAAATACCCGAATATAATTAATAATATACATATTTTCCTTTCCCTTAGTGCTAGGGGAGGGGCGTGTCCCCGCTCTGCCCATTGAACCTTTTCCTTATTTTTAGCTTTAGAATGAACTACCGAGACATTTACCCTATAGTTCTGAATCACCGAGTATAAATTTAACCATTGTATGCTAAGTGCTAGATAGGCCTACATTTTTCCACAGTTTTTAGTGTTGATAGTATACAAACGTATACGAATGATTTCCTCAGAATATAGTGTTAGAAATTGAGAAAAATACAGTACATGTTCACTTTTCAGTGTTTAACTGAACTCACATCACAATTCCTACTAAAATTCAAGTTTTAGATTTTACTAGAATATAAATTAGGCTCACTTGAACATAAAATAAAGATAATAAATTATAAGTAGGCTAAAATTTTATTTTAAACTATCTTTTTTTAAATCATAAAACAATAGGTTGAAAAAATTCTAAAATAAAACATGGGTGTGCTTTTTACAAAGAACTTTTTTATTTCACTTAAAAAAGCCGGCTACTGCTGGTAATGTACTCATGGAAACAAAACTGCTTCAACAACTTGTAAGCTGGTTCAAAGACAGGTTGCATCATCGGCATCGGTTGGTTCAATAATATGAAATTATTTCCCCTGACTTCAGGAACCCTGCAAAATATCCCTTTCAATCCGACTTGGGAAACATAAGTAGAGGACAGCGATGCGATTCGTCGTTTAGAGATCGCATTTGCCGAATAAAAAAAAAACGTATCCATCAGTGTCGATATTTTTACGTATTGGTGCTACAGCTTACCTTGATGATCTGTTATGCGCTACTTTTACCAAATCCAAGCTCGATTACTTTTTATCCTTAACGTAGGCCTTTTCTCAAAAACCCGTAAAAGCGTTTCAACACGGGAACAACGGCGCGACGACCTCCTTTTTATTATTTACTTATAAATCAAAATTACGCGTATTTCGTTGACAGCCGTGCGGTGTTTCATTTGTAGATTTAATTCGTCAATTAAACCGTTGCCCTGTAATTACCCGCCATAACTCATTAAACTCAACACATTATGAACAATTAAGTCCGGCCCGTTCCTGGAACTCGGTAATAGACTAACGGAGGCTTTCGAGTTTTGGTCTTACACAGGAGAAGCGGATAAACTTTAAGTGTTCTATTGTTGCTCAAACGGAGAACCCAAGGGTTCCGTACCACGAGCCGTCTCGAAAGTAGTATCCAATAATTCAACAATTTGGGAAATAGGTCTATTCACGACGCTGCTGAATAGCTGCAAAATGGTTCGCACGCCATTCCGCATATTGGGAGAACCTTCAATACACAAAGCATTGCGTGCTTCGCACGCCATTCCACTTATTGGGAGAATCTTCAATACACAAAGCATTGCGTGCTTCGCACGCCATTCCACGTATTGGGAGAACCTTCAATACACAAAGCATTGCGTGCTTCGCACGCCATTCCGCATATTGGGAGAATCTTCAATACACAAAGCATTGCGTGCTTCGCACGCCATTCCGCATGTTGGGAGAATCTTCAATACACAATGCATTGCGTGCTTCGCACGCCAACACCACGGTAAAATCCGTCACGTTGCTTTGAACCGGGTACGTTTATGGTATTTCACGGTTTGATCGATTTTGGGGGAACCAAGCGAGCTATAAGGTCGCGTAAAAAATTTAAATGTGCAGAATAACATCCTACATTTATATTTGCAGAAAAAACTCATAAAACAAATCCATTCTCGTAGGAAAAATCTCAAAAAGTAGTTACTTCCGGTCAAAAAACGTGCTTCCGGTTGTTGGATTTTTTTTGGCTAACGAACTCGTCTGAGCGACGTAGACAACCAACATGTGTACCAAATTTGAAACAAATCGGACTTAAAATGCGGCCGCTAGAGTGCGAACACATATATACATATATATGATTTTTAATGACACCTCAAAACATGTTCTGGGGACCAGGATCGGTGCTCATTTGCTACTCCCGACCTTGGGTCTTACCATAAGGGCCACTGCAATAGCTCATTTTTCCTATGGAAATTCGCTAGTAAAACTAACCATCCAACCGACAGGTTGATTCAACTATACACTTACGGTGGTAAACGGTAAAAAGAGGTGACTGACTTCCAAGCAGCGTTGCTAGATGGAGCAAAGGGAAATTTTTTTCATATTAAAGAATTGTTTATTTAATTAAATTATAATTGAAAAAACATGGACCAAGACCAGGATTTGAACTAGGGTCCTTTTACCATTCCGTGGTAACGCTCTACCGACTGAGCCACCGTAATCACTCCGGATATTGGTCGATGTTATCTCAAATGTACGGTTTTTTCTGAATTTATTGAACCAATAGACTGAATACCTCGTGTAGGCCTATACGACATTGGAATCTATTTTAATTCTTTTCGCAGCTTACAGTGGTGTTATTATTATTAGCGAATTTCCATAGGAAAAATGAGCTATTGCAATGGCCCTTATGGTAAGACCCAAGGTCAGGAGTAGCAAATGAGCACCGATCCTGGTTCCCAGAACATATTTGAGGTGTCATTAAAAATCATATATATGTATATATGTGTTCGCACTCTAGCGGCCGCATTTTAAGTCCGATTTGGTTCAAATTTGGTACACATGTTGGTTGTCTACGTCGCTCGGAAGAGTTCGTTAGCCAAAAAAAATCCAACAACCGGAAGCACGTTTTTTTACCGGAAGTAACAACCTTTTTAGATTTTTCCTACGAGAAAGAATTTCGTTTAGAGTTTATTCTGCAAATATGAATGTAGGATATTATTCTGCATATTTTGTTTTTTTACGCGACCTTATAGCTTGCTTGGTTCCCCCAAAATCGATCAAAACGTAAATACCGTAAAAGTACCCGTTCAAAGCCATGTGGCGGATTTTACCGTTAAGATGGCGTGCGAAGCACGCGATGCTTTGTGTGTTGAAGATACTCCCAATATGGGGGTTGGCGTGCAAAGCACGCAATGCTTTGTGTGTTGAAGATAGGCCCTACTCCCAATATGCGGAATGACGTGCGAACCATTTTTCAGCACCGTCGTCAATAGACCTATTTCACAAATTGTTGGTTGAAACCCTAAAACATAGGCATATAAACTTAATTTTGGAAATTCGCTCAACTCACGTCAACGGTTCAGCTGCATGATCGAATTATTTTGAATTTGTAATGATTTTCCCGCTTACACACTTCCTCAGCGAGGGTTAATTTAATTTAATTACCAGTGAAAAAGCATGGACCAATACCGGGATTTGAATTCTTTGCGTGGTTTTTGTAATTTGACCAGTGTCTCGTAGATTGAACTTAAAATTTTGATATATTTGAAAAATGCTAGCTTCTTGGGGATTTTTAAAAAAATACTTGAAATCACACGTCACAATACAAGTCGCACAGGAAAAAGCACCCGTTCGGTAAACATTTCCTATTTTAGATTTTCCGCGACAAATTAGAAAATTAAGGCCATTAAGTACTGCGGTTGAAAGTCGACCAGTTGTGATTGCAAAGTAAAGAAATTCAACTTGTTTTTCGCATAATTAAATTGGAATATATTTGTATGCAAATTCTTAATTTTTACCTCGACGCTTTGAGGACAAGAGTGGGAAAAGGCAATTGGAAAATGTATGGAATTAATGATAAATAGGCCTATTTATACATGAAATTCTATAGAAGTAAACAATTCAACTACTCTGTCTAGTTCAGGCAATGACTACATATCAATAGTCATTGGTTCAGGTTGGCCGATGGACCCGGGACTACCTAAGGCCACCCCTATAAACCCTCGCCGCTGTCCGCTGCTTAGGCTATGAGTCACCTACTATAATAATTTAACATTTTTAAAAGTATATTTGAAATCTACTAAAAAAAGTTATGAAAAAAGATACCGAACTCGACCTAGGTATTAGAACATTTAATCTGATTATGACAATGTTTATAAACGAAAAAATCTGGTAACAAGTCTGGTTCTGGGAGACTCGTAGGCCTACTATTTCTGAAAGAGGGGGATGTGACTCATTAATAACTATTGTATAGTATTGTATTTTTATTGTTGTATTGTATAGGATTTGTATTGTAGGTATAGTATTATATTGCATTGTACATAGCATATTGTGTATATAACTTTTTCTCCGATTGTTATTGTAATTTGTATTAAATACATTATATCTCAGTAAAAATATTTACTATTCAAATTTTACGGTCAATTTACGTTTACCCAAACAGTCCCTAAGTAAAGCTTTTAATATTCATTACAGCTTAAAACTTGCCTTCTAAATTGTCTAAATAAAAAGTCGCAGTCACAATGTAAACAATTCTTAATAAAGTTCGTATTAAATGTTCTAATACCTAGGTCGAGTTTCGTATAATTTTTCATCACTTTTTTAGTAGATTTCAAATATACTTTTAAAAATGTTAAATTATTATTCTGTTAAGAAAATGTACCATTGTACAAACACAGTCAGTAGGTGACTCATCGCCTAGGCAGCGGACAGAGGCGAGAGATTATAGGGGTGGCCTCAGGAAGTCCCGGGTCCATCGGCCAACCTGAACTAGACAGAGTATATTAAACTGTAGAATCATCTAACAAATAAATAAGTGATAATTAAATTTGAAAGAAATGGAAAAAACGCTAACTATTTGTTTGGATAGTAAAAATATATGATCTCAAGAAAAACAAGCGATTAAATCCAATTATGCGTTTCAAAATGGCGGCTGTTTGAAAATTTCAAACCTAAATTACTCGAAACCGGTACATTTTAACAAAAAATTTCAAGACACCTTTTGTGTAGCCCTTTTAGTTGTCTATCGGATGGTGTAACTGTCAATACAATCGGATGAAGGGTAATAGTTATGTGGAATAATTGGCTTGTTCTACCCCGGCATCCTATACAAACACGGTAAACACAACAATATTGTATGTAGGCCTACATATGCTCTTAATATCTTTAACTTAACAATTATCCTTCCTTCGATTGTTTGATATTGAGACCAACCCTATAGAATCAAAAGGGCTACAAAAAAGGTGTCTTGATTTTTTTTTTTTTTAAATTGTACTATCTTTGAGTAATTTAGGTTTGAAATTTTTAAACAGCTGCCATTTCGAAACGCATGATTGGATATAATTCCTTATTTTTCTTGAGATAGACCATCGTTAGGTTAAACTTCTTGCCAAGTTTGAACTCAATCAGTCAAACATTTCTCTAGGTATGAATTATTTAAAAAAAAAAAAATGGCGGATATCGGGAAAACGAAGCATTTCCGAACCTACGTTTTTAGGAACTTTTTTCTTTATGTTCACTAGTAGAACATGTCCTGAGAGTTTTTCCGTTTCTTCCTGAATCACCTTGTAGGGAATTTGCTCAAAATGCTTTCATTTTATTGTTCGTAGCGTTATTTATAGAAAAATCACGTGTGTATGATATAAGGCTAAAACCTACAAAAATACGTTTTTATATTAAATATAAAATTTTATTGCCATAGAAACTAACTGCATAAAATAAAAGATTAAAAAGCTAATTCCGATAACCGGTTTATCAATTCAATTTTAGATTAGGCCTAGTTTATTTTATTTTATCTATCTTAAGGGCAACACACAAATCGTGTTACATCATCACAAATGTGACTGGGCATCTATGACACAGTACTTTTCAAATGATAAGTTGCTTTCCTCTTCTTATATAATACGTACAAAGTTACATCATTTTTCGATGTTGATGCGTTAATTTAATGGCGTTTTATAAAAATGTATTCTTGGGGTGATTTGATAAAATTTGTAATTTTAGGTATCCATTAACTGTGCCTTATTGTTTTATCTTACCCCGAAAATCTTTTCAAAGCACTGTTAGTTTAGGCCGTAGGTAACGGTGCAAAAATCACTAAACGGCCTTCCCAGTGGCTCCTGCCCCGAAGTACGCTGCAATCTCATTTTTACTTTTACTTTCTCCACTCTATAAGTAGTATATGGAGAAAGTATTGTTTTCGTAAAAATGTTCGAATTTGAATTTTCAGTTGAATTATCTGTTTTGGTGCTCCCAGAACCCCAAAAAATTGTTTAGTGCAATTATCTGTGTTGGTGCTCCCTGAACCCAAAAATATTTTTAGTGGAATTTTTTGTTTTGGTGCTCCCTGAACCCAAAAAAGTGTTTTTAGAGTGGTGTCTGTCTGTCAGTCTGTCAGTATGTATACACGACCAGAGAGGACACTATTGGTCCGATTTTCATGAAATTTGGTATGTAGGTACTAAACCCTAATATCTCCAGGCGTTTTTTCATTTTTTGGAATTTTTAATTTTTAAGGGTAATTTACCCCTAAAAACCCATAAAAACGACAAAAATGAAAATTTCTCAAAAACGGCTCTAACGATTTTGATCAAATTTCCAGTATTTATAGTGCTTAAGATGCCAAACAAAATGACACCACCCGCTTTTATCAAAACTTCGGCGTTTTATAACTATGGGGAAATGTTTAAAAATAAACAAGTTTATGTTGTCAATCTAGCATCGCGGCGGCGGCCGCACGGGGTAGCACCATGGTAGCGATCACGGCCAGTAATTCAAAGGTCGCGCGATCGGTTCCCGCCTAGGACAATAATTTTTTTATACGATTGACGTAGGAAGAATATTATTTTTTTGTTTTGTTCTAAAAAGTAATAAATAAAATGATTGAAAACAATATTATTTTGACTACAGTAAGTTGGGAGAAAGTTTGTGTCAGTTAACTGATACCGTTTATTTTGTAAACTTCCCAACGGTTGAAAACACATCAAGGTGTTCCGACATTCGATACACCCTGTATACAGTGTTATTTCCCCAGCGAAACGCCACAATAACCCAACTCAGACGTCAACGCCGATTGACAGCCCAGCTGATCTGCATATTTCCCACCGTATCGCTTACACATATCCACTTGTTACTTCGACAATGGACGGACGAACATTCCTTGTGACACGTCCACAATCCAGCAATTAGTAGGAACGGGCGAACGGTCGGTACAAGGGTGTAACACGATAACCAGGAGCAGGGGGGTCGTCGCGCCGGACCGGAGACCACACGCAGAATCCCCTCGCCAAAATATTAACTCTAAGCCTATTAAGTCTTGAAACCATTTATGTGTTGACGCTTTGACGGGCCAAGCTGTTGCGGACGTTTTTTTATAAATTTAAATTGAGTATAGAAACGGATCGGGCATGGCTGAACCTCTTTAAATCGTGTCATTTAATATTGAACTGTGGACGCGTTTTTATATCTTCCAACCTACGAGCAAAATTTGTGAGGTTTTGTGCAAAATTTGAAAAAAATGTGCGGGAACTGTTTTCCTAATAGGTGAACTGCCTTTGGTGCTTATAATGGGTGCACCGAAATTATGCCCCATACCTTGGTACCCGAAATGGCGAACCGAAAATTCTTCACCCAATTTCGGTTTGAGATTTCAGTATTGTATTCTTTCACATAATAGCTATTGTAATATCTATTACATTTATACAGGGTGTAAATGAAAAATCTTTCAGGACTTTGGGATATGATTTGTCATACAAAAAGGAAGGAAAAAGTTCATATAAACATAGACATAAAAACGTTTAGTTTTCCAGATATGCACCATTTTGTTTTTTGTACAAAATAATTTGTATCTGGAGAATGGTTCGACTAATTATTGACTTCAAACTTGGCATGAAGTTCAATCTAACAATGATATATTTGAATGATACCAAGAAAAATAAACGCTTAAATCGAATAATGCGTTTCAAAATGGCGGCCGTTTGTAAATTTTAAACCTAAATTACTCGAAAACCGTACATTTTAACAAAAAATATCAAGTCACCTTTTTTGGAGCCCTTTTCTCTTTCGGATGGTGTAACTATCAAAACAATCGGATGAAGAATATTAGCTAAGTTAAAGATAATGACAGCAATAGTGTACACACAATATCGTTGTGTATACTGTGTTGGTATAGGATGCCGGGTTGAACAACAAAATTATTACACTTAATTTAACTATTATCCTTCATCCGATTGTTCCGAAGTTCCTTAACG
>JAGFPH010000017.1:692909-705056 GCA_018207615.1 Philaenus spumarius
ACCAATATTGACCAACGATTTATATTCATTATAGTTTTCATTTTTGTCCCGCGACTGCTTTCTTTTTTTTATTTTTTATTTTTATTGCGTGTAATAGTAAGGCACAATACTTATCCGATAGTTCTTTTATTTATTTAATCACATCTGCGGGCGAAGCCGAAAGTACCAGCTGATCTATAATACGTAACAGATGTTTGGATTGCAAAACAGTAAGCCGTTTTCGTTGCTTTTTGTTTGTTAGAGGACAAATGTTTTCTCTCCACCGTACGGTACAAATTAGACAGAATGCTTAACCGTAGTACCTCAGCGGGAATGTAGATAGCGTCGCGAGTACGGGAATAGCAGGCATTGCAGTAGGCCTATACGTGCTAAAGTTAATTACGAATGCGGCCGTCTCATGAACATTCCTGGCGCATTAGTGTCGCCAATGTTTTTATTGTTATTGTGTCAAGGCATAACGACTCGCTCAAACGGCAGGCGATACGGTTAGGGAGGAGGAGTGCACCGGTTATTTTGAATTTGAGTCGAGTTTCAAAAAGGACGACCGAAAGACAAAATCGGTCGATCGGTTTGCGCTCTAAGATAATAACATAAAATATGACGTGCAACGACATTGGATAAACGAGAAATGCACACGTGTTTGACATTACATTGCAATGCCGTAGCCAGAGAGGGGTTTGGGGGGGGGGGGAGTCACCAACCCCCCAAATTTAGCAGTAAAAATTAATACTAGGTTTAAAATGTGCAAGTTATATTACAAAATAGACAACACAACAAGTGATCCAGCAACATATTTTACATCATACTAATATTTAGATTTGCTTGATTAAACTACAACGTACGATACACATGGATGCCTTACTCTCTTGTGACCTTGATCTCATCTATTAAATAAGAAAAACTATGAAGGTCCAACAAAAATACTTTACTCTAACAAAACAAAATCATTCATCATCCTTACATCCTACAATATTTTACATGGGTAGCTATATCAAAATTTTAAAAATAATCATGGAAATTGGTGTTTAACACGTTCACTGCTACGCAAATTTCGTATTCCTATGCTAGGAGCTGGCCTTTCGTTTTTCATATTTATAGCCCGAATGCGTAGAAATTACTTAATTTTTTTATTGTTTAACCTTTCTACGTAATAATCACTAATATTTTAAAGCGGACGCACAATATGTGCGTCCATAGCACATGGGCTTGAAATTGGCGTGCGATGCACGCAATGCTCTGTGTATTGGATATACTCCCAATACGGGGGTTGGCGTGCGAAGCACGCAATGCATTGTATATTGAAAATACTCCCAATACGGAGGTTGGCGTGCGAAGCACACAATGCACTGTGTATTGAAAATACTAAAAAAAACGGGGGTTGGCACGTGCAGCACGCAATGCACTGTGTATTGAAAATACTCCCAATACGGAGGTTGGCGTGCGAAGGACGCAATGCATTGTGCATTGAAAATACTGTACTCCCAATACGGAGGTTGGCGTGCGAAGAACGCAATACAATGTGTATTGAAATTACAACTAATACGGAGGTTGGCGTGCGATACACGCAATGTACTGTGTATTGAAAATACTCCCAATACGGGGGTTGGCGTTCGAAGCTTCTCCTGACCTGACACCCCCCTCTCCCCGAAAAGTTTTCCTGGCTACGGCTTTGATTACATGTAATATGCCGGGGTGCGGGAGAGCCTGCTACAATGCAAAATACTCTGCATAGCGATTAGGCTAATTAGTTAAGATCAGAAGGTCGCGTTGACATGCCCACGCCACGCCATGAACTTTGATAAAACGATGATATATATATATATCTGAATGTAATAATTTATTGATTCCTTGACTGCATTAACCCAGTAGATAACGTTGCAATTGCTCAAGAATAGATCGCGCCACCTTTGAACCCGGAGTTATTTTGCGAAATCTATTATTTGTCATTAAGCGTTTCTGTGCGATTAATCTATGTGGTCGGTTTTAACAGCGGTGGATTTATTTCAAGTCTGGCGTCTGGGATATTTGAAATTAAAATCGTTTTTAAAGTATTACGTTTCAGCGGTTGAAAATGTGTATTATAAATTATTTTAGAGAAATTCAAGCCGCAACTTTGTTTTCATTTTGTCCCAAATATCTTCACTTTAATAAAAATAACTAGATAATTAAAAATTGTAAATAAGAATTTCATTTACTTACAATAATGAATATGCAGTATTTAGCCTAGCCCATAGGGCGAGCCGCTAGTAACCGGCAACTATTAAGAAGAAGGTGATGGGGACCTAAATTTAGCAAAAACGTTTGTGTAGGCCCAGAAACGCTTAGTCTATATCCATACTAAAATTATAAAGAGGTAAACTTTGTTGATTTGTTTGTTTGTATGTAGGGGGGTAATCTCCGGAACTACTGAACCGATTAAAAAAATAGTTTTACTAATCCTAAAAAGCTTCACTATCCCTGAGCAACATATGCTATAATTAATTTTGCTATAAACATTTTTTATTTCAATATTTGTAAATTTAGTCGGAAAAAATTCTTAGGTTAGACGCTTAGGCCTAGACTGATGGACCAACACACACTTCTTGAGCGTATTTACATTCATTACCATAGTAACCAATTGAATAAAATAGCAGATAAAACAGCTGTTTGCTCTAGTAGATCCATTAACACCTGATTTCAAACTTTGAAGAAATTATTTGTATTTCTAACTTTTAGGTTAGGTTTTTTATGCAAGTGTAGACCTGAGCCTTGGTGGTTCTTTTAACCTTTATTATAGCTGATGCTATAAAATATACGAAATAAATTTGATTTGAATATTTAATATTATTTACCGTCTTAGCTTTGGGGTTATTATTAATCCTACACCTTTATTATAAAGAAAACGGAACATGATTATGTGTATAGAAGGTTCCAACGGAGTAAGCGTTCTAGCACGCAGCGTTTTCTCCTAGTTTTTAATATATCGGCAATTTTTATTTATTAATGGTAATTTTAAAAATTAGTAAAATAAGTTTATCTGTGGTAGGCCTATACCAAGGTCCAAAACTAATAATATGTGGCATAGGGTCTACTCTAAATATTCAAAATGTTGACCATTTTCAAAAGTCAAATATCTCGGAAACCGTAAATTTTAGGATAATTTTATTAGAGTCTAAATACTTATGTTTTTTAACTACAATAAAAGTAAATATAAATATTTGTTTCTACACCTTATAAAATAGTCTAACCAAGTAAGGGGTGAGTTCAGCGAATTTACAAAATTAAGTTTATCCATAGGCCTACCTATATGCTGTAGGGTTTCATTGAACTATTATCGGTCAATAACTGCACTTCTAAGTGCATGGATGGTATAGCAGGAGTTCCTCAAGGTTCCGTCTTGAAGCCTTTCTTATTTTTGATTTTTATAAATGATTTTCACAGTAATATTCCATCCTTTTCGGTTTTATATGCGGATGACACGACTCTGCTTAGTTCACATAAGGATCCTATAACAGCTAGTGCTAAACTTGATAACTCTATGGAACTTGCAGTGACTTGGTTTTCGGCAAATTAATGAAGACAAGACCGAACATATAATCTTCTCGCTTAATCACACTCTATTGGAAAAGGAAACATTTAATACCATTAAATTATTGGGAATCTCAGGTTGCAAATCTTTGCATAAGACTATCTAGGGTAATTTATTTATTAAGAAAATTAAAGCAGTGTGTGAGTTCGGAAGTAGGCCTACTTCTTCCAACATACTATGGCCTATTCCATTCAATCCTAATGTATGGTGTACGACTCTGGGGCGATTCGGGTCCTTCAGGAAGAGTTTTTATATTGCAAAAAAAGCTATAAGGCTCATTATTGGCTTGTCAAACGGACAATCCTGTAGACTCGGTTTTTGTAAACTTGGGATTATGACTTTGCCTTGCCTATTATACTGTAACTTAATTCCTGTTCAACAAAATATAACGCAATTTGATAACCAATATGAGCGACAATACTAGAAACAAATGTGATATTATAGTATAAGACTAGTTAAAACGCATAAGAGTTATTATTACCACCATTATATACTATTTAATAAACTGCCTCTGCATATAAGAACTTTGCCAGAAAAACCTTCAAAAATGTAATTAAAAAATGTCTTAAGCAAAAGGTGTTCTATTCGGAGGAGGAATTCATGGATTGTGATTTGATTGATATATAATTATGTACTTGTAGTGTGAAATGATGTATTGTTCTCTATTCCAATACGACTGTTGCCTATTGCATGTATTATGTTTGGTGGCAATAAAGCTGTTGTTATTATTATTTGGGAAATTAGTCTACCCACGAAGGCACTGAACAGCTGCCTGCGTGTACAAGATATATTAGTAGAATTTGTTTACACCTTAGGCTCCACATTGCTTCGTTCAGCTCACACCGAGCGAATGGGCTGCAGAGTATGGGCTGCTTCGCTTCTCTCGCAGAGGAAAAACGGCCCACGGCCTCGGATCAGAAGATCCCAGACGCGGTTTTTGAACTGGGTAGGCTACTTTTATGGTGTTTTACGTTTTCGGGAACCACACAAGCTTTAAGATCTTGTAAAAAAAATCGTATATTTATTTTTTTAGATAAAAACCAAAAATGAGTCATTCGAGTACGAAAAATTTCAGTAAAATTGTTACTTCCTGTCAAAAAACGTGCTTCCGGTTGTTGGATTTTTTTGGCTAACGAACTCGTCCGAGCGACGGATAAAACCAACGTGTGTACAAAATTTGAACCAAATCGGACGTAAAATGCGACCGTGAACACATAAATACAAATCTATATACATTTTTGAACCAAAAAACGTGTTCTGGGGACCATGATCGGTGCTCATTGACCACTCCCGACCATAAAAAGAGTCCCTGCAATAGCTCATCATTCCTATGGAAATTCGCTAAAATATAAGCAATCTCCAGGGAAAATTGTAGACTAAAAACCACAAGACTTAAAATAACCTCGGAGAAAGTTGTAGAATTCGAAATATCTGCAACTCGAGTTGATACAATAACACTGTTATTGAGGCTTGAATTATTCGCAGTGTGACCACGACACTAAAAGTAAAAGTTTATGTCTCGTCTCGTTTAAAATTTATCCGCAACGTTTGGCGACACTGCCTCCATGTTCCGTGTACAGTTGGCTGTGATTTAAAACGCATTTCCTATTCATTGGGCATTACAATATGTTCAAGAAATCATATATGTAAGTGGGAAAAAGTAATTACATTTGTTTAAATGGTTTATGCGCTGGTTCAGTCAAACGAGTGAATAAAGTCACAAGTTTGCATGTGGAAGTTGAAGTTATGTTATATTTATTATGTAACAGTCGTATGGGTTTATGTATTGGTTCTTGGCACGGTATACACTTGGGTTTTATTAGAGTATTAGATTGTAGGTACTAATTTGATGATTGAGTAGGCTTTGAATATTTATTTTCCCCACAAAAAGTAGAATTTTAAGACACCCTGCTGGAATATAGGCTACTTATCTTTACATACATCCTTTTTTATTTATATTATACTAGGGGAGAGCCCTGCGTGCTTACCACGCCAACCCAGTTGGAACCTCCTATACACGTAATCATGTCCTTTTTTTATAATAAATGTGTAGGATTAATAATAATCCCAAAGCTAAGATGGTAAATAATGCTAAATGTTCAAATCAAATTATTTCGGATATTTTATAACAGCAGTTATAATAAAGGCCAATAGAACCAGCAAGGCTCAGGTCTACATTTTAATAAAAACCTAACATAAAAGTTAGAAATACAAATAATTGCTTCAAAGTTTGAAATCAGCTGTTAATGGAAATATTAAAGCAAACAGCTGATTACTATATTAACAATAAACATATTTATTTATTATTTAGTATGGCGCTCCCATTACCGTAAAATATTTAGTAGGCCCATATTCTATACTAATATTATAAAGAGGTATTTTTTTTTCTGTAGGGGGTAATCTCTGGAACTACTGATCCGATTAAACAATAGTTTTTAAAAAGAGCTTCACTATCCCTGAGTAACATAGGCTATAATTCATTTTGATAAAAAACATTTTTTATTCCAATATTTGTAAATTTAGTCGGAAAAATTCTTAGGTTAGGCCTAGACTGATGAATTACCACAGCAACCAATTGAATAGAATAACAGATTAAGCAGCTGTTTGTTGTAATATTTCCAGTAACGCCTGATTTCACATTTTGAAGCAACTATTGGTATTTCTAACTTTTAGGTTAGGTTTTTATTAAAGTGTAGGTCCTGATCCTTGCTGGTTCTTTCAACCTTTCTATTATAACTGCTGTTATAAAAAAGCCCTGCGTGCTCCATCCGCCAACCCCGTTGGAACCTTCTATACACATAATCATGTTATGTTTTCTGTATAATAAAGGTGTAGGATTAATAATAACCCCAAAGCTAAGATGGTAAATAATATTAAATATTCAAATCAAATTTATTTCGTATATTTATTTTATAACAGCAGTTATAAAAAAAGGTCAAAAGAACCAGCAAGGCTCAGGTCTACACTTTAATAAAAACCTAAAATAAAAGTTAGAAATACAAACAATGGCTTCAAAGTTTGAAATCGGCTGTCAATGGAAATTTTCTAATAAACAGCTGTTTTATCTTTTATGTTATTCAATTAATTGCTATGGTAATGAGTGTAAATACATTCAAGAAATGTGTTGGTTCATCAGTCTAGGTCTAGCCTAAGAATTTTTCCTGACTAAATTTACAAATATTGAAATAAAAAATAATTTAATCAAAATGAACTAAGATAGCCAAAGTTACTCAGGGATAGGGTAGCTTTTTATTAGTGAAACTATTTTTTTCAATCGGTTCAGTAGTTCCAGCGTTTACCTCCTGCATACAAACAAACAAATTTGACCTCTTTATAATGTTAGTATATATTCCTGTCATTCACGCAAAAACTCTAGACCTACAGCGCAAGTTTCAGGATCTAGGTCACCACTACTCCGATTCAAGCGCCTCTGTCCTAATTAGTAATATCAGAGTGGTGTCCTGTATAATCTGTTTACATTTGCTCAGCCGCGAGTCCAGATGGAGAGCGAAGCGAGCAAGGGGAGGGTACTATCCAGTAAATACAAAAATACAACAGCGTTAGTTTGACTTTATTATTGATTCACTGTTCAAAACAGATATACCAAGTAGGCCTACAACAAATCTAAAGTTTTTGCCCCGCTATCAGCTTACAAGAGGTCGAGCTTAGGTATTTATGTTCGGTCGAGTCCATTAGGCGTAGAAGTGACAAGAAATTAGGCAGAAGCACCCGAGTTAAGACATTGGAGATGTTATCTAACACCTGACTCGGGGTCTATCAATTAGCCCGATGTTAGCGTGGCTGGATAGTGTTATTAATCTATCCGCTTCTATGATTGGTTGTTTTGAATAGAGAAGACAGCTGGTAGATCCTCTTCGACAGTTACCCCCGCCTACACGTCAATCGCGAAGACATCTCATGGTTAACAGCTCGAGCTGCGGGAACGTTCTGGTCAAATTTGTTGTGTTTGTAGAGTTGTTAGAAATTGATTATGATTTTTTGAAGAAAACTGTAATTTATTCATAGATTATGGACATATCAAAAGCAGCTGATTACGAATTTGACGTAAATTTTATCATTCCTGGCATACGCAATGGCATCTGAGAAAATTTTGGTTTTTAAATTACACACAATTCGAAAATCTATTTCAGATTCGCTGGTCCAAAAACGCTCAGAGAGGTTCGTCCAAATCGATCCCATTTAGGCCTGCGCACACCAATCAGGTAATGCGTCAGTCGGCCTAATATCACGTATTTCGCCAATTTCTTACTCATAATCCTGAACAAATCATTTCATATAGGAAGTATGTGCATTTGAAATCTATGACTACATTTTATCTAAAATATTGGCTTCCAAAAATATTTTACACCTTAGGCGGACCATACACGTAACGATTTATCGTACGACGGATTTGTCAGATCAGATCGCATCGACGCTGTCCCCACACACGGTACGATTTGTCTTCAGATTCGTCGCAGTTGTGAACAGGTCGATCCAATACGGTCGAATCTCATGAAATTTTCGTCCAATCCGATATCGTTTTCGATGTCTCCCGATCACCCCACACAGACTAGATCGTACGACGGATTGGAACGTGTATGGAGGGGCCTTAGGCAAATAATCTAATTGCTTTTCATTCCTATATCAACTCCTATAAAAGCGAGTGTACGTCCGTACGTACGTGAGTAACATGTAACTTCTGATTTCACCCAACTTCTGTATAATCCTTAAACAAAACCTAACGTAGATTATGCTTTGGGGTTATGTTAACAACTACAATTATCAATAATATATTATCTTGAAAAGTTTTTTTTATGAGTTATAGAATTAACGTAGGCTATAATACGTTATACGATTTGCTTTGAGGTTATAAAATGTATATAAATACAATCCTTTATCTGTGCTAATATTATAGCAGGTAAAATTTGTTTGTTTGTAGGCCTATATAGGGGTTAATCTCTGGAACTACTGAACCGATTAAAAAAATTGTTTTACTAATAAAAAGCTACACTATCCCTTAGTAACATAGGCTACAATTCATTTTGATAAAACATTTTTTATTTCAATATTTGTAAATTTAGTGGGAAAACATTTTTCATTGTGTATTGAAAACACTCCCAATACGGGGGTTGGCCTGTGAAGCACGCAATGCACTGAGTATTGAAAATACTTCCAATACGGTGGTTGGCGTGCGAAGCACGCAATGTAATTTGTATTGAAAATATGGGGGTTGGCCGCTTCTCATATTGTTCAGTGTCAAGCTCACATGTGCGTCCTTAGCAGTCAACGTGTTAAATCTGTTACTCGACTAGATGTCTAGTTTATGCGGTAGCGAAAAACTGCTTTCAAATAGAGTTTCAGAATGCCCCAAGGTGCACAAGCAGAAACTGTTTTGCCCCTCCGAATTAACAACGCCTTTTAAGTTATCCGTACAAAAACATCCTAATAGATTATAAACTGCTGTTGTTGAAGACCTGAATGTATAGTTTGCACCGAAACCCAACCGGTCAATAAACTGCCCACTGCCCACTAGGAGCAGGTAGATCCAAAAATGTAACACTTGCACGGGGGTCTCGCAATAAATCACAGGGACGTCGTCCTATAAACGCCCAACACTTCACACCACCGGTGGTTTATGTTCGACCGATTTCCTGCAAGAACTGAATACAGATAGGCTCAGGGAGCTAGGCACAGAAAGCAACTAATTTACATGATTTCAATAAGACCCTTTACACTTCCCTCTCACTCCTTTCTCTAACAATATTGAAGTACATTATTTTTTGAAGTTAAAAAAAGTGTATCAGTTGTGGAGTTTTTCTTTATTTAGAATTTTCGTGTTTTTATGTTCGTTTTTCTTTGTTTTTATTGTGATTTCCCTTTTTAGTTAAATTAATTTTTGCTTTGTGTTAGGCTTTATTTTAGTGTATACGTATCCACAAAAATGTGAAATGAATATGGGTTAAGAGGACCTTATGGTCCGAACTTCACCCAAAATAATGGTTGTAATCAATCAATCAACCAATCTCTCTTCATGACTTTACTTTCTACATCTGTATCTGGCTAGCTCTCTCTTCTTTCTCTCTCTTTTAATATAATCCTAACTTCAGACTTGAAATAAAAAAATTAAATCTCTACCTATCCATATATGTATCAATCTATCTATCTACATATGTAGGCCTATGTCTCTTTTCTCTACATACTGTATCTATTTATCTCTCTGTCTCTATTCATCTGGCTCCCAAAAGATAAAGTCAATATCATATCATATCATATCTCTCTCCCTCTTTCTTTCTCTTTCCATCTCTACTTGTCTCTCTAAATATATCTGTTTCTCTTTCCATCTCTTTTTTCTCTCTGTCTTTCTTTCTCTTACCATCTCTAGTGGTTTCTTTATCTATTTCCATCTCTTTTTCTTTACCTTTCCATCTCTAGTTGTCTATCTATTTTTCTCTTTCTTTCTCTTTCCATCTATGGACGTCTCTCTATTTATTTCTCTCTCTTTCCATCTCTAGTTGTCTCTCTATTTCTCTCTCTTTCTTTCTCTTTCCATCTCTAGTTGTCTCTGTATTTATTGTTCTCTCTATCTCTATTTGCCTCTTTATCTATTCCTCTCTCTTTCTTTCTCTTTCCACCTCTGGTTGTCTCTCTATCTATTTCTCTCTCTTTTTTCTCTTTCCATCTCTATTTGTACCTCTATATATTTGTCTCTCTTTCTTTCTCTTACCATCTCTCTCTCCACGTCTCTCTATCTATTCCTCTCTTTCTTTCTCTTTCCATCTCTAGTTGTCTCTGTATCTATTTTTCTATCTCTATTTGTCTCTCTATCTATTTACCTCTCTTTCTTTCTCTCCCCACCTCTTTCTCTCTCTCTCTCTCGCTCTCTATCCCGTTCAGGCCTACCACAGTTTAAATTGAGTGTTAATGGACAGTTTTTGGCCGTACAGCTGAAGACGTTTTCGTGGTAATATGGTTTTTGTTACTTTTATTATACTGAAAGTCATTTAGTATGTGCATTACAGTTTCCTTGAAATAGCGCGTATGTTCAATATTTTTGTAACTATTGCTAGCTTTATGTGTTCCTCGACGGAGCTAAGGATTGTGGTTACTTTCAGTTTTATTACTAGAATATAAAGATCATTTTAAGTACTATTCCTTTCTAATTACTTTCACATGACTTTGCGTTTATAGTTGTTTCGTACTCTAATTCTTTGTCTGTCAGTTAAAAACACATGCAGGCTATATTTTCTCTTTTTCGCTTAAGTCAGGTTTGTTCATGTGTTTCTTTCTATGTGACTCGTATTAATTTTGAGAGACTGTAAAAATGTGTGTATTTTGTTGATGGGTGCAGTTGGATGGCAAATAAAGGCGATTCAATCTCTCTCTCCGAATAAGTAGTTTTGCAATCACATTATTCCAATCAAACGAATCTATAACTTTGATTGTTATTTATTAATTCTAATTTAAATTACGCAATTCGTGAATTTCTCTAAACGGCAACTAATAATTTATCTATTTGCACACACATTTCATTGTGGTATTAATGAATTTTCTAGCTGCGAATATTAATATGTTTTAATGCGACTAATGGTGGGTAAATATAGCTGGAGCTTATGGAATAATCATCACCCATACTAGGTTAATTTACTTATTTACTAATTAACACATATGTGTTTGCCAACTAATTATGTAATGGTATATATTTAATTACTGGCGGGCCATACACATTCGTTTCAGAAAGTAAATATAACAAATATGTAAATTAATTTAAAATGAGAAAATATGTTACGATATACATGACATTCTAAGACTTCTCTTGGTTATAAAAAAAATCTTTAATTAAATTACAAGTGAAAAAACATAGACCAAGACCGGGGAGTTGAACCCGGGGCCTTTACGTTTTCGTCATAATGCTCTGCCAACTGAGCTACCCTGATTGCTCCAGATATTGGTCGATGTTATCTCACTTGTACGGTGTTATCCAATTCTTTTTTTGCAGCTTACAGTGGTGTTATTATTTTTTTTCCACTTACACACTTCCTCAGCAAGGGATATTTAATTAAATTACAAGTGAAAAAACATAGACTAAGACTGGGAGTTGAACCCGGGACCTTTACATTTCCGTCGCAATGCTCTGCCAACTGAGCTACCCTGATCGCTCCAGATATTGGTCGATGTTATCTCACTTGTACGGTGTTATCTCAATTCTTATTTTTCAGCTTACAGTGGTGTTATTATTATTTTTTTTCCGCTTACACTCTTCCTCAGTAAGGGATATTTAATTAAATTACAAGTGAAAAAACATAGAGCAAGACCGGGAGTTGAACCCGGGACGTTTACGTTTCCGTCGTAATGCTCTGCCAACTGAGCTACCCTGATCACTCCAGATATTGGTCGATGTTATCTCACTTGTACGGTTTTACTGCAATTATTGAATTAACAGATTGAACACCTCGTGTATACGACATTGAAAACAATTTCTATTCTTATTTTGCAGCTTACAGTGTTGGTGTTATTATAAATGTTTTTTCGCTTACACACTTCCTCAGCAAGGGATATTTAATTAAATTACAAGTGAAAAA
>JAGFPH010000017.1:712410-723375 GCA_018207615.1 Philaenus spumarius
GGTAAAAGTTACTAAAAATCCCCATAAGAAATACATAGTGTAATATATTTATTGATATATATGTTTTTTGTTAATATATACGTATTTAACTTTGATTTATCTATCCGTGCAAAGCCGGATAGGGCCAGCTAGTAGCTAATAACTGCAAAACCACATTCGCTTTAGATTCCCGACAACATAGGCCTAACTATAGTTTTATCGGATAAAAATGTCCGACTCTAGTCTCCATGTCTGAATCGAAAATTTCACAAAACCCTAGATGATCCCTTAAAAGTACACCAAAATGTCCCACCATTACGGTGTTTTTAGCGAATTTCCATAGGAAAGATGAGATATTGCAGTGACCCTTATGGTGAGACCTAAGGTCGGGAGTAATAAATGAGCACCGACCATGGTTCACAGAGCACGTTTTGGGATGTAATAAAAAATTGTAAATAGGCCTATAAGTATATGTGTTCGCACTCTAACGGCCGCATTTTAAATCAGATTTGGTTCAAATTTGGTGCACACGTAGGTTGTCTGAATAGCTTGGATGAGTTCGTTAGTCAACAAAAATTCAACAACCGGAAGCACATTGTTTGACCGGTAATTATTTTTGGGTTTTTATCTAGAAAAATGAATGTAGGATAGGCCTATTATTCTGCATGTTTTGTTTTTTTCTCGACCTTCAAGCTCGCTCGGTTCCCCCGAAATCGATCAAAATGGAAAGTACCATAATAGTACATGTTTCAAATACACGTGGGGGATACGAGTTTGTACGCTGCGAGCGAAGTCATAACCCGAGCCCACAAGGTCGGTGTGCAAACTCGCAAAGCGAGTTTTTCCTCTGCGAGTGGAACACAGGAGAGCGTGAGTGGTAGGTGGAGGCTTGAGTGCAAAAAAAATCTACTAATATATTTCGTACACAGAGGTAGCTATTCAGCGCCTTCGTGAATAGATAAATTTCCCAAATAGGTACAAATAGTTGTACAAACCCTAAAACTTATCCTAAACTTAATTTTGGAAATTCGCTCAACTCCCATCATCGGTTCAGGTGCGTGGTAGATTTACTTACATTTGTTTTAGTTTATTAATTTGTTTGATGTGATTTATCTTAATATCTAAACGATTTTAAAGTAGTGCGGTACAGTTTCTGATGATGGTAATAGAAGTCCCGAAACGAGTAAAATCGTAATGATCAAACGAGGTCGCGGATACAGAAAACTTATTATTTTATATTAGTCTCGATCAAATGTTTTGAGCATTCGTTTTGAGCGAAGCTGTAACATAACCTAAAAGTGTAATTCAGACTATGGAGTGAGTTTTGAACGCAGCCAACATTATTATCACTTAGGCCTATAATATAATCTGGAAACCTAACCTAGAAATTGTAAACATAACCTTAAATTTACTTTTTTTATTGACAGCTGTTTCTGATTACTGGAGTTTACACGATTTGTAAACAATTGCGTGTTGTTAAAATGGGTAAATAACGCTAAATAATAATAATAGTTTAATAAACTACTGGATAAATCGAAATATAAACCCTACCAGCATTATTTTGTGTGAACCCCGAATTTTATCTTCGCGTGTCATACAGTTTGTGAGCCAATCAATTTAGCTCGGATTACTTGGCAAATTATCTCTTAATTTTTCTAAAATAAAGACCAGTCTACATGTTTAACCCGATATCCTACTATTCAATAGTAGGACCTAAAATACATTTTGTAATAATATTTCTACGCTACGCGAATCTCCGCATTGCCGTTCCAAGATCCAATTGGCAACAATAGACTACACTTGGCACCCGTTCTGTGACATCCCTTAGAACTACAAACTCTTTACATAGGCAAACGCGCGACGGGGAAAGACCTAAATTCCATGACCTAAAAGATGGATTTTGTGGGTTGTGACGCGAGGGGCGGATTGAAAACAGACCCAATTTAAATTCCGTCTTGGCGTCACCTTTGCATCTAAACTGCTTTTACACAAATAGGCCTACAAAGATTTTGCTTCGATTTTCATTCATAAAAAAATCAAACATCTCTATCGTTAATGAAATTACGTTAAATAAAACCTCTTAGTACAAAACAAAAGAAACACGAATTTCTTGTTGCTAGCCTTACTGAATAAGTATATCATAAGCCAGTTTAAATGCAGAATCGGCTTTTTGGAACGTGGCTTAGGGTAGGAGTTGACAAATAGAAAATGTAACGCGTAACGAAAAACCGTTCGAATTTGTTGCCGTGGTAATGAATGTAAAATACATTCAAGAAACATGTGTTTTGGTTCATCAATTTAAGTTAGGAGACGTTCCGTTCCGTAAGGCGTACTACGGATATTATCGTCAAGCGCTGGTATTAACAATTAAAAGTGAGTCAAATTATCTGACTATTGCAATTTTGTAATGCAGATTCAAAGAATGGAGTAAGTTATGTGTAATACAACTTAGAAAAGTAAGTTAGTATAATTTTATATTTTGATACAAGTATTACAGATTCCATACGTTTAATGATATTATAATAAAGGTGAAGAATTAATTATAACCTCGAAGCTAAGATGGAAAACACAGTTAAATGTCCATTCATTGTAAATACATTTAATAAAAATAAAATTTTGGTTCATCAGTCTAGGCCTAACCTAAATTTAAATTACATTAGGATTTTAAGAAAAGGCGTGATGAACTGTTTTTATTTTATTCATTTATTCATTCAATGTCAAACATCCATAGGCTTCACAACTATTGATAGCGTATTAAAATAAATAATTCGACGGCGCAGCTGAACCGCTGACGTGAGTTGAGTGAATTTCAAAAATTAAGTTTAGGTATATGTATTAGGGTTTCAACGAAATATTTGGGAAATTGATCTACTCACGAAGGCGCTGAACAGCTGCCCGTTTGTACGAAATATATTAGTAGAATTTGTAGACTCGCGCGCTTCTTAAATCCACTCGAAACTAAAAAACTCGCTTTGCGGCCTCGGGTAATGGACTGCTTTTGCTTCGCTCGCACAGTACAAACTCGGATCAGAAGATGCCCCCTCGGTAAAATCCCCCACGTGGATTTGAACCGGGTACTTTTATGTTTGAATAAATTTTGGGAAAACTGAGCGAGCTATAAGGTCGTGTAAAAATATGTTCAGAATAATATCCTACCTTTTATTGTAGATAATACCCCAAAACGTTTCATTCGGGTCGAAAAGTCGCAAAAAATGTTAGGCTACTTTCTGTCAAAAAACGTCCTTCCGATTGTTGGATTTTTTTGGCCATCGAACTCGTTCGAGCGATTTAGAAATCCAACGTGTGTAAATATTACAGTATATAAACTAATTTTAATTACATCCCAAAACGTGTTCTGGGTACCATGTTCGGTGCTCATTTACTACTTAGGTCTTACCATAAGGGTACTGCAATAGTTCATCTTTCCTATGGAAATTCGCTAACTAGGGAGTATAATGACTAAGAACGGTAAGTTATGCATATCTACAATACCCGAAAAGGCATGCATAATGCACATAGCCTACATAAGCCTTGCTAGACTGAGTAAAACCATTGTATTTGGATAACCTAATACAACTCCGATCCAATGCAATATTTCGTTCCACTGGAAATTCGACAATAGTGACGCTATCTATTGGGGAAACGACGGAAGCTGTGTGAAACACCAATGCCAATGATTTCTCCCTAGCGCTACCTCGCGGCGCGATCATGCACTATTTTCCCGACAACCTAATTTTTGCCACACTGCTACCGTATGGATGCAAGATCTATTTATTATTCATGATCTATGGTAAAACCCAGACATCCTACCATTACGTAGGTGCTCAATCTGCTCCGTACTGCTTGTTCTGTGGGTTTTAAGAAATTTAAAAAATCACACAAGCCTATGTCTGGATTTTAAATAATCCTTTTTATTCGTTAACGCTTCGTTCAACTCCAATTACTGGGGACCTAGTGTTGCTATCGGCTCTATTTAATTTTGAGCGAATATTGCACTTTAATTTGTTTACTCAAAAAAAAAAGTATTTCTGTCAGTTCTAAAAGGCTAATTTTTTTTTGTAGTTTCTCTATGACTAAAGTATAGATTGGTATTAAATAAAACATATATTTTTATTTTTAAGTATATTTTTTAATTTTAATTTATTGAAAAAAATAGAAATTTGTCACAAAAAACCGGAAAAACAAGAATTTTGGACAAATTTTCAATGGGAAGACTTTGATGCTTGTTTTTTGTTGTCTATATCCTTACAAACAAAATTAAGTGGTTTAAAAATGTTTTAAACTCAATAATTCATTATGAACAAATTATAGGCTAATTGAAAAACAATTTTTTGTACAAAATTAGTTTTTATGAAACAAATTAGTTTTTACACTAACTTATACAAAATTGCCCCAGTATTTATTTTATTGCTTAGCAACAGTATTATTTACGTAAAAACTAGTAAGTAAAGCTTTTTTCAAAACTTATTAATAATATTGGCTATCACTCAGGTTCGAAACAAAAGTTCCGTCGCCACTTCCGTCATTTTGTAACAAACTGCCGTCGTCTTCGTTCACTTTATTTCGCAACAATCGTTATTGTAAAAAGAACAATATTAAAAAATTACACACGATAACCTAGTACAACAAAACTAAACATCGCGTAAAACACTGCGTAGTAATAGGAACGGAACAGCGGCGAGAACAGACAGCTGTTTACAGATCGGCCAAAGACGGCAAACATTAAATTTTCTAAGAGGAGGACATTTCAAACTTCAACAATCGCAGTCATCAAAGTAACTACGTCCGTTCAAATGCAATCGAAGAACGTTGTCATAGCGAGTTCGGGGCTCGCACGACATAGGAGTTCCTGCGGATTAGCAGGGTGCGGGGCTGCCCCGACACTCGAGTGGAAAGGGTTAAGTGAGTTTTTTCTAGCTCATGTCATGGACATTTTGTTTAGTATAAGTAGGCCTATTGCCTTGTTATTGTGTACAGTTAGATGTTTTGATATTTGTACTGTTTTTTATGTACAAGGCCTACCTGACAAGTAAATAAAATCGATTGAAGCCAATTGCAGCGAAATCTGTTCGAAAGTAGTGGAACTACATCAAAAACGAACCGACTGGATCGACTCTGGGAGTCTTAGCGTCTCCAGGCCACTTGTGTCCTCACCGACTGTTGTCCAGCACTTTGTGAAGTGAACATTTGTTCACCAACTTCGGATTTTAAACGGTGGTACTCCACCAACGGTTTCTCGTTTTTTGTTTATTGGGTGAACACATTTCGATAAATTTTTAAGACTGTATAACTGTACTGTTTTTTCGTCACTACTGGATTTTCACGTCTTCACAAAACCCATCACTACACCACGGCACGTCAGAAGACATCATCTCTTTGTCGAAGACTTACATTTGTGGGAGGAATAGACAGGGAAAATGGCACATCCACTATAAATCCGTCCACATGCAGTGTGAATTGGCACGTCCATAGGCGTCCACGGACTTCCATAGACGCCGCAGATTCCGGTGTGAAATGGCCTTAAAACGTGAGATACAACTAGATCGACGCCCGACGGTCAGCTCTAAAACCGTTGGTTAATATTCAAACCAACTATCTTTGTTTACATAGTTATTTGTTCAGTTTTCACACATTATAGGCTACCAATAAATCCGAATTATTTTCACGAAACAAATCAACAAGAACCATCGAGGCGCGAAGCCGTAGGTCAGCGTCGCCCATGGATTTGCACCGCTTCTGTACATTGCCAAGCAAGGCCTGAACTAAAACACAAAAGCTGTTAGGGTTTATGTTTTGATTTATCCAATAGTTTATTAAACAATCTTTATTATTTCCCGTTATTTTCCCATTTTAATAGCAATTGTTTAAAATCGTATTTTGCTTTGTTAATTTAGACACACCTGTCAACAAAAAACCTAAATTTAAGTTTTTATTTCTTTTGTTTAACTATTAATATATTATTACTGTTTATGTTTAAGTACTTATGCCTCGTTATTGTTCTTATTTAGTGAGTGTAGAGGAAATTTAATTACCGTGAACTCTAGATTAGTTTTATTAAATGTAAACTCATATAAAAGGTAGGCCTAAGAGTATGCAGTATTTATTTAGTAAATGTAAGTACCGTACAATCTTATATAAAAGAATAATATCTTTTCGCTGAAACGTAGCCTACATTTTTAATGGTCGTCTAAGAGCCAATTTTAGTAATTTTGGAATCGTTAGAAAAGAGGCTCTTGAATATTTTTCAAAATAATTCCCAATGAATACTTTTTTTTCGCGGTTAACTCATAAAGATACGAACTTTCTCGACCTATTGGCCGGTTTTTCATCGTGGATTTTCCAAAAGTCGTTTATTTGACGATTATTTTTTAATAGTAGGCCTAGCCTACTCAAAAAGAGCTTGCAACCAAATTGGTCCAGTTGTACTCTATAAATAGGCTACTCTTAACACATTAGAAAGTAATCAGGCATATAAATTGCCGCTCGACGCTCCGTTGTTCCCTTTACATTTGTCTTTTTACTGGTGACGGTCTCCACAAAACGAGTGTGTAAAAGGATCCTTATTACGTAGCCTAGAATAATTCATATTTATAGGCTATCAATAAAACGTGACACTGTGGAAAAAGTGTAGCTATGTGATTCGATAAAGATATTAATCTGTAATGACAATAAAAGTAGCTGAAGTAAGACGCGGTTGAAATTTTTTTAGAGGTATGGAATTTCAAAGCACTCATAATAGACAGCCTAAAAATCTCATAAAAAAACTTTAAATTCTAGTTTTCTTAGGCTATAGACTGGATTATTTAAAACTAGCAGGCAAGAACCCGTGAAAAAACACACTAGAGAAAATATAAATTTTAAATCTTAAGGTTTAATGTATTGTAGAACGATTGTAGGCTATATGACTTGTTTTGAGGTTAGAAGTCGTTAAAAATGAATAGTTTTTACAATTGTTTTTGTTTACTTCGTTTTTCAAAAGAAACTGCTTACGCCTACAAACAACAAACTATATCTAAATCTACAGAGCCTAGTCTGCAAGTAAACATTTTACTCAAAGACCTGAATTAATGTTTTTTTCAAACAAAACAAAATATCGTACATTTTAATCATGGGCCTACTTAAACGATTCTAACCCCAACTATTTTAAATAGGCTACAGCATTTAGGTAAAACTATGTTATTGTTCACTTTAATAAAATTCACTAAGTTTTCATTGGCCGTAAGCCTATATTTGTAAATTAACAGATTAATCTTTTATGATTTTAACAAAACATCAATAATTTAGACCAATAGCCCAAAATATTGTTCGTTTAAAATATGGTTTTATGTTTGTAGGCTTAAGTTGTTTTTAAGATGTCGAGAATGAAATAAAAAAGGATTGTAAACATTTTTAATGATTTCTAACCTCAAAGCCGGTCATATGGTATATTATAGACTAGCCTACTGTAGCCTACATTAGTTGTATAACTCATAATATACAAAAACTCCCAACATCATGACATTGTAGAGGATGTGTTTTGACTTAAGTTATAAATTTGTCAACATACCTAACTTAAAAGTAGGCCTACTATATAATACACATTATTATAGGTTTTGTTAAAGTATTGCAGATGATGAGCGAGATCAGCTGTTATAGGCTACATCCGAAGTGGGGTTTATTTTTGACAACTGCTCCATAATGTAAGATATGTCCGAAATGATTTTATCCGACCAAGCGCACGCGCTGTACCTCCTATTTTGTTACTCACGTACGTACACTCGCTTTTATAAGAGATTGTGGCCTTAAACGCTACCAGTATAAAGGCCTAAGCGTCATAAGTTAACCTATTTGTCTTCTTACGAGTTTATTCTAACAATTTGAGGTGGCTGCAGCATAAGTTCATTCTTATTGCTTCTTTAGTAAAAGTTAACTGATTGTCAGCATTATTACGAAAATATTTCTTCTGTTACGATTCCCATTTACTTTTCCCGGAACTTGAATAACCAATGAAATCATCGGAAAATAAATCACCACGCTTCACTTAGTTGTTCACAAAATTTGTTCCGCTTGTTTGTGAAGCAAAGATTACGAGTGCAAGGAAACTGACGGGCGAATTCCTTTTAGAAGCTGTAGGTCTGATCGTAAAATTGTGTTAAAAACATTGTTGGACTACGTAATTACTTTAGTCAATAAGATAGGCCTAAGATATTTGACCTAATAAAGTCAGTAATAAATCCGTTTACCTTTTCCTCAAGGCTCTGTCACATTTCCGTCATGTGGATAATAGGAGTAAACAACACTTTTACCGTTGTTAGTTTTTACGTTTGAATCTTATAGGCCTGATAGTGAACTAGCAGTTTGTATAGGCCTACAGCAGTTCTCGAAATTTGTATGTAATTTCGTTTTAACAGGCCTATGCTTTTCAATAAACAGGACAGTTTAATGTTTGGAGGGAATGTGTGTTTCTAGAGACGGCCTTATATTAGCGATGTTATTAGCGATGTTCTAAAAGTCTGTGATGTATAAACGATTTGGGAGAACATTTGAGAAAATTTGTTTTACTTTTAGGCCTACAAATTGGGTGTTTCCAGGGCCGGTCATAAAAGCGGTGTTCTCAAAAACGACAGGTAGGCCTATCTAGAAGCTTTGTAACGTTGAAACGGCCTAATTCGCCTAAACGATTTAGATTATTGTATAAAGATGTTTGTATATTTTTACCGGTGAAAGAATCCCTTTGGGCAAGGGCACATATTTTCGAAAATTTTTGCGAGGGTAATACTTGTGTGTTCCTGAGATGGGTACAACTTCTTGATATCAGAGAATCTAAAAACGCTATACGATTTAGGAACGACGCAAATGAGTTTTGCACTTTCCTTTACTATTTCGGTAGGCTACAATTGAACGGATCTTAAGTTCTTGAAAATTCGTTTCGAAGCAAAACGCTACAATTTAGAAACGACACAAACGAGTTTTGCGTTTTCCTCTTCTATTTTCGGTAGGCTACATCATTTGAATGGATCTTAAGTTCTTGAAAATTCGTTTCAAAGCAAAACGCTATAATTTAGAAACGACACAAACGAGTTTTGCGTTTTCCTTTGCTATTTTCGGTAGGCTAATTTGAATGGATCTCAAATTTTTGAAAATTGAAAATGTTACAATTTAGAAACGACACAAATGAGTTTTGCGTTTTCCTTTACTTACAATTTAAAAACGACACAAACGAGTTTTGTGTTTTCCTTTGAAAATTCTAAACGCTACAATTTACAAATGAGTTTGCGATTTCTTTTACTATTTTCAGTAGGCTACATTTGAATGGATCTTAAGTTCTTGAAAATTCTAAACGCTACAATTCAGAAACGACACAAATGAGTTTGCGTTTTCCATTACTATTTTCGGTAGACTACATTTGATTGGATCTTAAGTTCTTGAAAATTCGTTTCGAAGCAAAACGCTACAATTTAGAAACGACACAAACGAGTTTTGCGTTTTCCTCTTCTATTTTCAGTAGGCTACATCATTTGAATGTATTTAAAAATGACATGAAATATATTTCTTCCTGGAATGAGGTTAAATGTGGCGTTCCTCAGGGGTCAATTTTGGGACCATTATTGTTTATAATTTACATTAATGATTTGGCTCTCAGCGTAAGCCCTAGTGTGGTTTTGTTTGCAGATGACACTACTGCAATTGTTAGAGCAGAAAATTTTAATGAATTACAAAACAAAACTCAAAAGGCTATGTTTGAGCTTACAAACTGGTTTGCTGCAAACGGATTAAAGTTGAACTGTAAAAAAACAAAAATTATTAAATTCCAAACCCATCAGAGTAGGCAACCAATAGAATTAAATTTTGACTTTGATGGAGAAAATCATACTTCTGTACAGAATACAAAATTTTTAGGGCTACATATTGACAATAATTTAAGCTGGAAAACATATTTAAACATACTCAAAAAAAAACTTAATGCAGCATGTTTTCAAATGTCAATATTAAGGAGTATAGTAGATCAAAAAACTAAATTAATGATTTATCATGGTAGCTTTTGTTCAGTAATGCGATATGGTGTATTACTGTGGGGCTGTGCAGTGGGTGTTGATTCCATTTTTAAAATGCAAAAAAAATATATCCGCTGTATGACTTTTTCTAAGAAAACTAATTCTTGCAAACCTCTATTTAAGAGGTTAGGAATATTGACACTTCCCTCACTGTATATTCTTGAGACAATAATGTTTATTAGGGTAAATTACATTACGAGTTGCAATAACGAAAAGAAGCATCAATATAACACTAGGGCAAAAAATAATTTCGTGATGCCTCGGTATCGCTTAAATAGCTTCAAGGACTTCTGATTTTGTGGGGAGAAAATTCTTAAATAATCTTCCATTGTGTATTAAAGAAATTGAAAATTCATTAGTATTTGAGAGGGCATTGAAAGCATTTCTGTTAAAAAAGGCTTATTATAGTATTCGGGAGTATTTAGATGATGACTTGGGTAATTTTAATGATTTATAAAATGTTGATATGTATTTGATGTTGTATGTATGAGAACTTTTATAATAATCTTCTGTTTATGTTTTAAAAAATGTATAGTTGTAATTGTGATTTTAATCATAGGGTTATGAAATTTATGTATGGTGTTATTGCACTGTGTATTATTGTGTTTGTGTTTTGTTATTATGGCTTATGTTGAGGACAATGTCACCAGTTTTATAGCTCTTGCTATATGTAAAATGTTATGTGACAATAAATAAATAAATAAATAAATAAATGGATCTTAAGTTCTTGAAAATTCGTTGCGAAGCAAAACGCTATAATTTAGAAACGACACAAACGAGTTTTGCGTTTTCCTTTGCTTTTTCGGTAGGCTAATTTGAATGGATCTCAAGTTCTTGAAAATTCAAAATGTTACAATTTAGAAACGACACAAATGAGTTTTGCGTTTTCCTTTACTAGTCTATTGTCGGTAGGCTACATTTGAATGGATCTCAAGTTCTTGAAAATTCAAAA
>JAGFPH010000017.1:723385-735431 GCA_018207615.1 Philaenus spumarius
GTTGTTTCGGTTTTAGGCCCTCGCACGAAACACCTGTGGTCTTCTGTAAATTGTGGTTGGCTTGTTTGTTTTTCTTTTGGTTAGGTCTTGTGGTTATCTCGAGCTCCCTCAACATCTCAATTGTGGTCGCGGTTATTCCTTTTTGGCCAATTTAATTGCGGGCAAATTCGTGTTTTGCCGAAGTACGAGTTGAAGTAGGCCTAAGTATTTTTGCAGCCTGTATTTAAACAGACAACATGGTAGCATAGTTTATTCTTGTTAGAAAAACCCCCTTTTTTAGTAAGATCTGGATCTATTCTTTTAAAAGAATTATGAAATATATGATTAAACTTTATTGATAACAATTTTTAAAGATCATTCTAGAATAAAATGTCTGTATTCTGGAATCCCTTGTAGCCTTCCTACTCGCCTTGAAAATAACCCCATGTTATTCATATGAAGCCATACATATGCCTAACTATGCATTTAATTCCGTCGCTACAAGTTTTCACTTTACTCAAACAGGCATTTGCAATTTCGTTTCACACAGCCCTCAAGTGAAAGACCCTTTATTTGATATTCCTACAGACGGTAATATCACCAGGTGTTGCTATGACAACCAGAAGTTCAAGTAGGGTTGCGAGACTGGCCGCAAGAAGAAAGGGAGCAGATTGGTGTGTTTGTGATCTGGCCACGCCTATTTCTTCAACTGATTGTTAACGTCGATAAACAGTATTTTTGTAAATCAATTAATTTTATAGATGTAGGCTTGTGTAGTCCGTGTAAAATTTAACATTTCAGTGATGTTTCATAAAAGATGGCTAGGTCTACAGTAAGTTACTTTACTTCCAGTAAAAAGTTGTAAGTTCCATCGTTAATATTTAATTTGATAAGTTTTTGTTTTTAATTCAGCCTACTAGGCAGATATATTATGATCCTTCCTCGAGCTCTCCGTTTTCACATTTAATTGTGTTCTTTTTAAACTTTCAATGTAAAATGTTTTCGTACAGGCCTACTAAGTTTTTTTTATTTCAAACAATCATTTGATAGTTATTTGGCTGGTGTTATTTGGCCTATTTCTTGTAGCTTTTGTACCATTTATCGTTTTCTTTCAGGTTGTTTGTGTTATTAACACCTAGGCCTAAGTAGTCTATATTTCTAACAGCCACAATTCTAGGACATTATGGGCAGAATTTCAAAATTTTAGTGAGCTTTCCTTTTCCAGTTCCCATACAGTGTGGAATTATTCTTGTATGATGAAACCGTGTCATACACATATTATATATTGTATATAGACTATGCCTACAGTTCTATGGAAATACAGAAACTTGTTCCTTATAATTCGACGTTATGAGTTTGATTAACCATATATTGTAAACTGTAATATCAACACCTTCTGAAAATCTTGCTAATATTATAAGCTTCCGCTCTGAATATAATTTCGTTACGCTCCCCATTTATATCAAACACAAATTTATTTCTAAGACTTTTTAAAGAAGAGTTTTTGCTTTAACTTATAGTTTACCTATTCCTCTTATAATAGGACTATTATTGTAATAATTCTTGCAGTTTACCTCTGACAAATAGGTTTCCTCTTTAAATCTATTAGCCTAAAGCAAAAAACAATAACACGAGAGAAATATCTTCATTTGCTTAGAAAAACATTCATTCAAGCAAGTTTTCTTTTCAAAATGAGCCAAAAAATGTTATTTGTGGCTGGAAAATTGCTTTAGGTTTATCGTTTCTTTCATAGAAGATTCTCAATTTTGTCTCCAATACAGCAAAGCCTTAAATTTTTAATTTGTTTTTGGAATCATTCAGAAATATGCCTCAAAAGAAGGCTACATAAAAAAGTAACCGGGTTAGAAATGCGTGTTTGTATTTGTATAGGCCTATGATATTTAAAAAGCAATTTATAAAAATAAATTGTTTAACGAAATTTCAACGCCCCTTCTTTTAATTTGTTGGGCGGTAGCATTTCTGTGGAAATTGCTTTTGACTGTGGTTTGAAATTATGCGCGGCGGCGGCATTTTGTAGTATTAAAGCATAGACATAAAACAATTAAAGACAATGTAAATAAAAACAAATATTATTATAATATGTGCCTATTTATAGCTTGTAAAAAAGAAAATAGGCTAGTCTACATATGTTTTCTAATTTTGTGTGTAAACATAATTTAGGCCATTTAGGCCTACTTACCTAAACCTAAATTTACAGACCATTGAGTAGGCTATATTTTTATTTAATTAGAAAATTTGAATATATTTTTGTGTAGGCATAGACATGTGGCCAATTTAATTTAATTTGTTTAGTTTATAATTATAAGGTCATATAATATTTCATCTAGGATCAATAATTCACGCAGCACTTTTTCCTTTGATATTTTTGTGAAAAACATAGCCTAATAACCTACAAATTTACCATAAGTTGTGTATAAAGTAAATTTAAAATATAGGTCAAATTTTCTTTACAAAATACCCTACATTGTGTCAAAGGCATTATTTTGAATTAATTTGGATTTATGCATAATAATCATCATAAATGTAAGTTTAAATTGATAATATTTTACAAATAGCCTAAGTTATAATTTAGGCTACATAATTTTTATATTGGTGACAAACTTAGGGAATGATCATCTAATAAAATTTGGAAAGGAATAAATTATTATTTTACTATTTTGTAAGCAGGGACTAATAAGTTCAATAAATATAAAATTTACTTGAATGAATAAAAAAACACTTTTCACTTATTTATTTGGATATTTTTTAATAGGCTATCAATAGAAAAGCGTTTAATTTATTTAATATTACATGAAATTACTAAAATAATTTTATCAACTAAAGGTAGGACACATAAGACAATTTTGTGATGAATTTACTATCATAGAGGCATTAATTGGCCTACGTTTCAGTACACATTTGATAAAATATACCGGAATATTGCTTTTACTACGGATTACTGATAAATTAGTCGTAGAAGACGTGTTTTTATTAGGCCTACTTACATTTTTAAAGTAGGCCTTCAAATATATTCAAGATAAAAATCTTAACTAAATTTTTTTAAAAGTTTACCTTCATTTTTAAACAATTTTATAGCGGAAATTGGGTTAAGGAACCACATAGTAGCCTAAATAACAATTAAATTTTATAATTGATCCTATTTAGAGCTATATTTTTTAATGAATTGTATTGCATATTTTAAATAAAATCTGTTGTTTATGTAAGCTATCGATAAGTAGAACATTGATTACAACTTACCCACAAGAGGCTGTTGACAAACCGTCGGTGTTTTCGTTTTTGTCACGTCTCTCGCCATGATCGCAGCGATAGAAAAATCCGTCGCTCTCGGTTTAACAACCAAACCATCTTCTTGCATAGTACCTAACAACATTTCACAGTTTCCGCGCAGAATACTCAACACATTTTACAAAAACAAATTAGAACTTTTCAAAACTTCGATGTTGACAAGACTCGCCACACGCACAGACTGGCAACACTAATACCCACTGCGCAGAAACACCGCTAGGTTGCGGGTCGATCGGCGATCAAGTCACGCCCATCGGCTTTAAATGTAGGCGTGGCCTTGTTGATTGACAATTTTGTTGGAAGGAGGTTTAGAGGCGTGGTATTACAAACACCCTATGACAACATAACCTCAACTGTATGTGTGGTCCGTGTCACCAGCTTTTCCCTTTTGTTCTTCAAAACATAAGAGCTTAACCTTTTGTGGTCGGTCTGTCAGTGCCCATTCCTTTACACGGGCTCTATTTAATTATCGGTTTATGGTTGTTGGAATAAATAATAGCCTATATCGCTAATTCAGAGTATTGTTAATAGACCGACCCGGCTCTGGTTAATCAATTAACGATAAATGGAGTGGTATTTGAATGTCGCGACTAAAAGTATGTACATATATAACAAACAGAAAGAATCTTATCTACCTAATTCGAATATAGAACACAATGGCATAATATTGTGCTCCAATACAGTGTGTAGTTAGTCGTAAGCAAATGGCACAGACTACAAAGTTAGCTGTAAGGCCTAAAGTGATGTTGCTTCATTAACTATTAAACGTTAATGATAAATTCTTCAGGCAATTTTAACCAAATAAAATAACCTACAACCAAAATTAATACATTTTTCCCCACCCAAAAAATTATTAATAGGCCCCTAATCTTACACTTACATAAATAGTGTGTTATGCGGCAAAAAAATAACTAATATAATAGACTACGTTTTGTGCAAACTCTATCTCGCCTACTGCCACTACAAAATATTTGTCTAGATCAAATAAGATGCGAGAATGGCAATGATATTCTATTCATTTTTTAAGTATTTGAATACATATAGGCCTAACTGAATAACTTTAGTTAAAAGGTCAACTATTTTAGTATTTCTAGACTATAGGTAGGCTACATCTAGGAACGCGGTCATTTTAAAAGTTACGTTTGCATAAAATGGTAACAATTAATTTATTTGTATAAGACACTAACGTCTTGAGATAAAAAAGGCTACGCCTATGTAGTACTTTTTCACTACTCCACTTGCTGTGGTTTTGAGTGATTCAACGCATGTAGCCTATATAATATGATAAAAGCGAATGTACGTCCGTACGTGCGCGAGTAAAATATAATATACCATATAATATTCACCCATCATCTGTTCAAAACCTAGCGCAGATTATATTTTGTGGTTCTGTTAACAAAACTGAAATAATTATAATTTCTTGTGAAGTTGATTTTTTTTAAATATGAGTTTAAAGAACTAATGTAGCCTATGCTATAATACGTTATAATATTTGTTTTGCGATTATAAACTTTATATAAATACAACCTTTTATCATCAATAATATTCGTTTATACAAAATTTAAAGAAGAGATACTTATTCGCTTAACTTCGGAAACATTCGTACATCTTCGTATAACATGTAAACAGATTCGATTATTAATTTCCTCACTATAATATTAATAACTTCTAAATCATTTGATCTAACTTATCAAAATGAAATAATGAGAAATTAAAAGATGATATTTTTATTTTTCTGTAAATATTATAGGGCCTATAATAACGTAGGCCTAGGCCTATATAAATAAAAAAGTTTAACAAATATTTCTACAGTTTTAAAATACTTATAATTGTAGGCCTACTCATTTACCGAGTTAAAAAACCCCGTCGGCATAGTTAGGTAGGCCTAGATAAAATCTGTTGTTTTTAAATATACGGTACCGTAGTATTTTTTTTATGGTGTATTTTTTATGTGTATCTAATTAATCTGCCTGTGCTTTTTCACTGGGGCTTAGGGGCTACTAGTTTGTAAACATATTTTTTATCTAAGAGGCAGTTAATCCTGAGTAGCCTAAGTGTTACGTAAATTTAGGCACATTGTTACATGTTAAGTGCTTTGGTTTAGTTTTAAATGACGCTAAAAATCAAGATATTTTCGTAAGTATCCAAACCTACACAATTCTTTAAAATGTAATAGTCTATTTAGTTGACTTGTTTCAATAATTATAGGCTTCGTTAAAAACAATACTGAAACGTAGAGTAGGCCTAAGCGCTGCAATAATAATATTATTTAAAAACACAAACGAAAATATTCTAACCACAATTCTAAAAAAAAAATTCGTCAGGATCAAAGTTTTGAGGATCTTTTAGAATCAAAAGCGTTGAAACAAAAACATTATATCAAATAATTCCAATCCTTTTAGGCCTAGGAAAACTTAAATTTGTTTTACTATAGGCCTACTATTATACACTATAGGCCTACTAGGCTATAGATTCTAAAACATTATTCTTATTTAGGCCTAATATAGGCTACCTCCCAATCTAGTTCATATTAATTACCAATCACAATTAACTGATTAAATAGTGTAGGCCTATTGCAAAATTATGTAGTTTCAAAATAATCTAATAGCCTAGATTATTATAGGACATCACTCAATTAGCCCACAGAAGTAATACAATAATAATAAATGCCACTCAGTGCCAAATTTGTGTCAGAAAAGTACAGTTTTTAACACTAATATTCGCAAATCAGCCGCACTATATAAAATAAAGCTTTTTATTACATTTACGGTGGGAGGTCAGATTGAGGTTGGGTAATTTGTTAAATCGGAAATTTCAAGTTCTCAAAGAAGAGAAATGGATAGTAGACCCTAAGCTATTTTTTCAGTAGGCTATATTCATAGGCCTACCTGTAATGGCATGGTGTAGAAAATATTCAGCTTTTTGGAGTCCCCGATAGCAAAATGGAAGTCAATTTTGAATTCAAAACGGGTCAAATGGTTTTAAAACCTTGAGCTACTAGGTCTATACTTTAGTAGGCTACTAGTAGGCCCTAGTCCGAGTTTCGTCGATATAGGCTAAGCCTACAGTAGGCTATAGGTAACGTGTAGTTGAATATACACAAAAATGTATCAGAAAAAATTAGATTTTTCTCAAATCATTTTTAGTAAAAAGGATTTTGGTAGATTTGTCGAAAGTTCTAGTAAAAATAACATTTCATAAAGGTGAAGTCAACATAAGCGAAATTTTAAAACAAATTTTTTTTTCATATTTCACACACACTGAGTAAACCCCTCTGAGGATGATGACCATGTCATCGAAATGTATACATACAATGACTACATATCAATTGATATGTAGTCATTGGTACATAAGGGTAACGTATTAAACATAACTTAGGCCTATAATTTAGTTGTTTAGTTATTGTTTTGTGGTTCGGGGTTTTTATTCAAAACAGTGTGATTTTGTCGCCACAGTGCTCTTTTATTTGTTTAATTCACACAATTACACAAATAATAGCCTAGTAGGTAAACTTACAAACATAGCCTACACAGAATAAATATGAAATAAAGAAAATTGGTACGAATAACTCCCAAAAGAAAAGCCTGTTGTCAGAGTGTTGTGGAAGATCACCAAAGAAAGTTTTATTTAATGTAAAAACAAAGAAAAGAAAAAATGGGGGACATTTAAAGCAGCAGCACGAAAAAGGAAATTTTGCCTAATTATAAAAGTTGTAATTTAAACATAATTTCAAATTTTATATTTTTTACAAACTGTAAGACTTACTTAAGAAATAATATTGAGTCTGTCGAACAAATTATCAGTTGTTAAGATCCAATTTAAGGAACTCGGCAGAGACCCTGCCTCCTTCACATCAGCCGGAAGAGCGTTATAGTAGGCCTATTTAGGTGCATTATAAGTAAAGCAATTTTGAAAAAGGGTTAATCTTGGTCTAGGAATATTTATTGCGAATTTATGTCTCGTATGGAAATAATTTGGACGAAATCGGATTATTTGTACTGTTGTAGAATATTTTTAAAATTTTGAAGACATAGGCTACAAATATTTTAGTGGCAGAATATCACTTTTTTTAAACGGAAAGGATGATTTCATCTTTATCTATACTTATAAAAGCCAAATACCATTGACTCATTGACTCATCACAGTTTCTCCAAAACCACGAAGCCTACAAACATGAAATTTGGTACTAATATTCTTTATAGGCTCTAGACGCGCACTAAGAAAGGCTTTCCGAAAATTCGAAATTTTAGGGGGGGTTTTGGGAGGGTCAAAATTACTAAATCACGATTGCTCAAAACCTACCGAACGTATTGGAATGAAATTTGGTATGTAGCTTCCTCTAGAACCATAGATGCTCGATAAGAAAAGGTTTAAAAAATTCGAAATTTTAGGGGAGGTTTGGGGGGTCAAAGTTACTACAAAAAACTACTGAAAGGATTGGAACGAAATTTGGTATGTAACTTCCCCTAGGGCCATAGGTGCTCATTAAGAAAGGTTTTCAAAAAAATCGAAATTTTAGGGGGTTTTGGGGTGTTAAAGTTACAAAATCACGATTTCTCTAAAACCATCGAACGGATTGGAATGAAATTTGGTATGTAGCTTCTCCTACGGCCATAGGTGCTCGCTAAGAAAGTTTTTTAAAAAATTCGAAATTTTAGGGGAGGTTGGGGGGGGGGCAATGTTACTACAAAAAACCATCGAACGCATTGGAATGAAATTTGATATGTAGCTTCCTCTAGAGCCCTAGACTCGCTAAGAAATTGTTTTAAAAAATTCGAAATTTTAGGGGGGTTTGGGAGTAAAAGTTACTAAAAAAAAACACCGAACGGATTGGAATGAAATTTATTATGTAGCTTCCTCTAGGGCCCAAGGTGCTCGCTAAGAAAGAGTTTAAAAAATTGAAATTTTAGGGGAGGTTTGGGGGGGTCAAAGTTACTAAAAATCCCCATAAGAAATACATAGTGTAATATATTTATTGATATAATATATTTTTTGTTAATATACATTTAAATTCGATTTGTCTATCCGTAGCCGGGTCGGGCCAGCTAGTATTATTATTAAAAAAATATCTAACAAAATGTTTCTGTAAGACCAATACTGGTTGTAAATTGGGTTGAATCTAAAAAAGTTATTTCAACTTAGGTTAAAAGAACTGATAGTTTCTGTAATTCTTTCTACCGTATATAAGAGTAGGCCTAGTAGCCTATCGGCTTTTAAAACTCATACACCGAATAAAAATGGATACAGAAAACAAAAGTCGTAGGCCTATATGTTATTAGCGAATTTCCATAGGAAAGATGAGCTATTGCAGTGAACCTTATGGTGGTCGGGTAGCCTACTCCATATCAATTTTACATCCAAGATCCTGCATGGCCCAGTCAAAGGCAGAGCTAACTGCAACTGTTTGGAAGGAAGGTACGTCGGAACTCCCATCCCCACCTTTTTAGTAGAATCTTGACATTCTGTAGTGTGTGTTTAAATTAAACTTTTACCCGACCACCATAAGTAAATGAACACCGATCATGGTCCCCAGAACACGTTTTTGTGTGGCATTAAAAATTCTATGTAGCCTATATTATAGGCCTATGTGTGTTCGCACTCTTACGTCCGCAGTTTAAGCCCGATGTCGTCCAAATTTGGTACATTGGATGTCTAAGTGGCTCGGACGAGTTCGTTAGCCAAAAAATCCAACAATCGCTACTTTTTTTACCGAATGTAATATTTGTTGCTATTTTTCGTACTAAAATGAAATGTTTTTGGCGTTTCATTTACAAATATTAAATATAAGAGATTATTCTACACATTTGGTTTTTTACAGTTCGTTATACAGCTCGTTTGGTTCCCACAAAATCGATCCAAACGTAAAATACCATAAAATTAGGCCTACTTTGTTCAAATACACTAGGGTGATTTTATCGTTGGACAGCTTCTGTTACGAAGCCACTGCGAGCGAAGCAAAGCAGTAAAAAACCCGAGGGCATAAGGTCCAGGTGCCAACTCACAAAGCAAGTTTTTCCGCTGCGATCGGAACGAAGAAGCGTTTGAGCCGGGCTTGGAGGCTGAGTTGCAAGCAAATTCCACTAATATATTTCGTACACGCAGGCAGCTATTCAACGTATTCGTGAGTAGACCGATTTTCCAAATAGTTGGATGAACCCCTAAAAAAATATTAACTTAGGCCTAGTTTTGGGAATTCACTCAACTAACGTCTGCTGTTCAACTGCGTGGTCGAATTGTCTTTGAATGTGTTGTCCGACATTTCCGTGCAAAGTAGAGTCTCTAGCGCAGGCCGAAAATGTGCGTAAAAATCTGCCAGAACTGCGCAGTTACCTCAGTTTATCGTTGAGACATGACGTCACGCGTGATAAAGGGGCCCACACACGATCAGTTTAACTGCACAGTTTATCACGTGTGACGTCATGTCTGAGCGATAAACTGAGGAAACTGCGCAGTTCAGGCAGATTTTTACGCAGGTTTTCGGCCTGCGCTAGAGACTCTACTTTGTACCGATAAACTGTGCAGTTAGCTTAGTTTATCGCACACACCACACAGTTTTATTTGCCCAGATAAACAGTTCAGTTAAACTGATCGTGTGTGGGCCCCTTTATGCTTAGGTAAATTAAAGTAACTTGGTCTAAAAAAATTTTAAAAATTGTAGTTTTTATCTTTTGTATTCCAGTTGTTTTTTGTTGGTCAGTATCTTCATAGTTGGTTATTTTAAACACACATGATACAAATTCACAGATGATTGGTATTAAAATTGGCAATGTTAATTCTCAAGTTCAACATTAGGCCTACAATTATGACGCAGTCAAACCTTTTCACCCCGCTACAGCGCTTCAATAATTTTTGTCTCGTAAACTAGGCCTACGGTTTGGCAACAATTCGATTTTCGTCGGACTCGTATGGCCGATAAATATTTGAGTTCGTGATATGGAATAGGACGCATGCAGAATATCAATCCCGCAGAAAGGTCTCAATAACGTGAAAGCTTCGACAGTGCTGCCGATACCAAAAGCTCGCGGAAATAATATGAAGATGGAATTTCACGTTACGTATGGCATCGAATTTCTCGGCTCGACACTTACCCCCTCCCTCCCCAGCCCATCCACCGACGTTACTTAGGTACAGTCACTGGAAGAAATAATAGTAAATTTTATCTTCTTACAAATTAGGAGAAATTGTGAACTGAATTATTACAAACTAGGGAGTGATTTGCGTGCTTCGCAAGCTACGAAAATAATATAGGCCCTAATTAAATGTGTAAACTATTCAGGTAAAGTTAACTTTTTTTCAAAATATGTTCATAATGTTTCTTTGTTTTACGCCTAACGGTATGAAATAAATTGCTAAGCTTTTATTTCTTAAAAATACATATTAATAAAATAATATTTATTTTCATGTTAGTCAAATGCGGATGTAGGCTGAGGTAATAGTAATGTAGGTCCTTTTGGTGTTTTACTGATGACATTACGCCTAATTATATTCAAAACAGTTATACAGGTTGGAACAAAGTTAGTGTTAAACGGAAAATGGTTCTATGGGTCAAAATAAATAAAAAATGAAGAATAATATTTTTTTCGAAAAACGCTTCATTTTCCAAATATCCGCCATTTTGTTTCTTTTACTGAATAGGCTAATTCATATCTAGAGAACGGTTTAACCGATTGAGTTCAAACTTGGCAAGAAATTTAAGAGAAATTACGATAAATTAGGACAGAGGCGTTTGGATTGGGGTTGCGGTGACCTAAATTCTGACCCATGCACATTAGGGCAAGAGTTTTGGTTGGGACAGAGGCACTTGGATCGGGGTGGGGAGGCGAATGTGGCGGTGACCTAAATCCTGACGCATGTGCAGTAGAGCCAGAATTTTTGCGTGAAATACATGAATTTGCTTTACATAACAGAGAGATTATAAGCGCTGAAAAAAAGGTTTGTTTCCTGTGCAATACAGCTCAGCCGAAGAAAGATTTTCAATGTGTGTAGCCTATAATAATCAGCTGTTTAACCTCTGAACAGACGTGTAGGCTATTATCAGACGTATTTCCATTAACAGCTGATTTTATAATTTTTAAGTTAGGCATTTGTTTAGAACTAGCCTGGCGTCGTTTTGGTTCTTTAAATATGTCTCTTATTCCGTTAGGCCTACTCAATAATTTTATTTAGATATTTAATGTTATTTAGGCCTATGATCTTACTTATGAGGTTATGTTTAACTTTACATGTTTATTAAAAATAAATGATAAAATTCGCGTAGGCCTATATGGATTTGGTAAAATGGATGGCTGGTGGAGCATTTTTACTACATTGTATAATATAATATAAGAGTATGAACAAAGCTAGCGGCGTTTCAAGCACATATTTGCTGCGTAATTATTTCCTTAAATTCAATTTTGAAACAATCGTTTATACTTCTAAAACATCTGTTTCCAGACCCATTTCCTTACGTTATTTGTTGCGCGGAATGTACGGAAGCAATATCCGAGGACACCTCCATTTGGAGGCGATCCTCTCGGGAAATAAAGACACCTTCCTCATGTCTGCACCCCCGTAGCAACCCTCCGTCCACCCTCCGCCCTCCGCCCTACCTAAACACATCACAAACTCGGCTATAGGAAACCATAAAGTAGGCTACCTCTGGATAATTATTTTTTATGAATATTTATTGCGGTAATTATATAAAACGTGCCCTGACAATGAGAAGTGAAGGGGTTGGAACGGAATGAATTCAAAATTGACAGTAATTGATAATTACGCAACG
>JAGFPH010000017.1:735441-754314 GCA_018207615.1 Philaenus spumarius
TTTATAACTCTTGTTAAAATTTTGAGGGTCTGCTGTAGTGGCGGCCATCTTAAATTTTTATCCCGTAAGAGCAATGCTAAATGTAAAACCATTTATTTCGTTTATTTTGTATCATAAAATTGTTTGCAAGGTCTCATTTTAACCACAGTCACAATACGCATCCGTTTTGCGTTTCACATTTAAAAAAATCCAGTTCATCTGTCACGTAATTGACATTTTTCAAGGACCGAGTTTGAACTATTTTCCTTAAGCAATAAAAATGTAATAATTCAAAGCAAATCGCAAGCTGGATCCGCAGTTTTAAAAAGAATGTTCTTTTTTTTTTTGCAGCACTCAATTACAATAGATGTATTTATAAAATGGTTTTAAAAGAGGCCATGTCAAAGCACTCAGCTGCAAGAAATTGCACTGTTTAGATACGGCTATAGGGTGAAGCGATGGCGTCGCCGGTTGTTTTCTCTTAACCTTCCGTACAATGGTGTATGAATTTTTGCGCAAGGTCCCGAGACACATTTTTACATTTTTCAGCAAACGTGATCTATTCTATACTTTTTTAATTTTTAAGAAAACCGAAGGAGGAGTCTTGAAAAAGGAAGACGAGATTGAAAAACGGTTGCAGCTTAATTCAAATTGGACCACTGGGTTGTAAAATACAATAGGTCGAAGTTCACTTGTATTTTCCCCAAACCCCAAAAACAGTCGTTCAATAAATAAACCTAAAAGACTTACACAAATTATTGTTATAACTTTAAGTATGACAAGAAACAACACCAACCATATCCATACAATTTATTTATTCGATGTGGTTTTTTTTGACAAAAAGTATTTGTATAAAATAGGTCATATTACAAACATTGGAACAACACACACAAAATAGCAAAGTACAATTAAACACCATGTAGCTTAAAAAGTAGATAAAAATATACAATAATCCTATATATTAAAACACAAAATTAAAAATCTTCAGGAAGCACTTGTGAGACTTCCACTAGGCCGATTTACACGAGGGTGGTGTCAAATGAAAGGCAATAACCTCTACATTTGCACATTTTACCTTAGATTTTGGTATCTGGTCAGTAACTATTTAAAAAACCAGAGTAAAAGTTTTCTTATGGCAATTTAACATGGGGTAAAATTTCAACTTTGCACTTCTTTGAAGAGTTCACTCGAGGTTTCCACTGAACCGTTTTACACGCGGTTTGTTTTAAATGAAAGCTCAATCATTCTATATTTGCACAATTTACTTACATTTTTGAAATAATTTCATTTAGAATGTAATAAAAGAACTTTTACTTTCTCCACCCTATGCGTAGTATATGGATAAAGTATTGTTTTCGTCCAAATTTTAAAATTTTAATTTTTAGTGGAATTATCTGTTTTGGTGCTCCCTGAACCCCCAAAAAATGTTTACTGGAATTATTTGTTTTGGTGCTCCTTGAACCCAAAAAAGTGTTTTTTCGGAGATGTCTGTCCGTGTGTCTGTGTGAATGTAAGGATATGTACAGAGCTGGAGACCATACCAACGATCCGATTTTGATGAAATTTGGTATGTAGGCTATGTGTAGTTTTGGAATATCTCCAGGCGTTTTTTTCATTTTTTCAAATTTTTGATTTTAAGGGGTTTTACCCCTCAAAAATGGCAAAAAAACGAGAAAAAACTACATTTCTCAAAAACGGCTCTAACGATTTTGATAAAATTTGGCTTAGGCCTATTTGTAGCTCTTAATGTACCCTCCACATGCAAAAAATCGCATCTTTCTAAAAATTCTTGTTTAGGTAATAATAATAATAATAACTGATTTTGGGGATTTTTGGCCAAAAAGAGGTTTGTTTTAAAAAAAAATTCAAAACCTTTTTTCGTGCATCCATACAGGCCTAATTGACATGTTTGGTGCAAATTTGTTCGAAATCGATCGAATAGTTGAAATAATAATAATATAATATAATATGGATGTGTGTTACATGCATCTAATATTTTCCATGGTAACATTTTCCTACATTTGCAATTCTAAATAACCACCTCCTATGCTACTCTTGGAAAAGTGTAAAGTTTCAACTGGGAGAAAGTATGTGGCAGTTATCTGGTACCGTTTATTTTAAACGTATTTTATCATCATTTTAAGTTTCCCTATCCAGCTGATTATTAAAACACGTGATTGTGCATCTAAGAACAGACAATTTTATTGTAGCAAAAGGAATCAGCTGGCTTAGAGAAAATCATTAGTGGCCAGTATCTTTCAACGAACAAATTCACAGGATCAAGTTGGACGTTAAACACATAGCGACTAACAGCTGTAATACCAATAAATAAGCAACATTATGAAAAACTAAAAAACAACAATTGAAAGTTGAAACTTGTATCATTCAAAGATGTACAAAAAAAAACATAAATCATGTGTGTATGTTGCCGTTAAGGCAGGTAAACTGATTAAACAACTTCTTGAATCTATTTACATTTATTACCATAGCAATTAATTGAATAAAATAACAGATAGGAAGGTGGCCCAAAATGATCCCTTTAAGAAGAAAATCTATGTAAACTCTCAATGCAATAAAACACAATGTTGATAAATTACCAGTGTCTTCTATGGTAAGTTGCCCATTCAATTCATATTTTTTCACATATTTAAATCAAGTATAACTTTTTGTAAATTACGTTTGAAAAAAAAAATTTTCAAAGGATCTTTTCACCCTCATCATAGGGCAAAATGTTCCGATGATAAGGGTAAAATGATCCTTATTGAAAAACCTTTCAATTTGAACCTTTCGCCGAACATATAATATCTGAAATAGGAGTTACAACCACATTTGATGTATCCAGTATTGCTATGAAATAATAATACACATTAATTCAAAATTTTTACCAAAAAACTTTACTTTCAATACATTTAAAAAAAAGTTTACAATGAAATATTCAGTAACAAATATCTAACATCAAAACCTGTTAAAGGAAACTAACATTATGCTACATTTTTGAAAATTTAGAAAATAATAATACACTCTATTTATAAAAGTATGATTAGAAAACTGTACTTGGAAAATGGCAATTTTAGAAGTTTAGAATGAAATATGCAGTGAAACAGTTACTAAAATATAAAGTAGAATAAAACTATAGCTGTTCAAAATACCAATATTATGCTATATGGTAGTAGCCTATATTAAATAATAATAAGAATACTATTAATTTAAAAAATATGATCATAAAACTGTAGGCTACTTGAAAAATGGTATTTTGAGGAGTTTAGAATATAATAATAAAATGAATAGAATAATTCAAAGCATAGGGCTAAATTTGCATAGTGTGGTGCAACATATTAATCAACTAATTTTATAGTTTGTTCTTTTCATTTTTTCTTTTTAATAAAACTTCTGCCCGACCACATACTGAACATTTACCCTCGAATTTCGAACAAGATTCGTGTAACCATCGTCCACATTTTAAACATTTAATTAAATCACATAAAGCTTTCGTTGTTTCATATTTTTCCAAGCACTCAGAACACTCGTTGTCATCTATTTCCATTATTAAATCATCATCTGTATCTTGATATGGTACGCTATCTTCTTCACTTGATGTTGACGATGAACCATCTTTATAGGTCAATTTTCTAAAGATATTTTTTAGGCTTAACATTTTTGGTTTTTTTGCCATCCTTTTCTTTTTTCCACGTCTTGTCTTCTCTTTTCTGTTCAGCTTTCTTCGCTCTTGCATGTATTTTCTTCTCCTTCTCGTCTCTATTTCTCTTCTCCTGAAGAAGTTGGTCTTTATAAGGACTGCTCGTTAAAATTGCACTGCCGATTGATTTCCTTTGGCGGGAAGTGAGTAATTCATTCTTCTTTGGAAATGGTTGGATATCGGAGGGACTAATAGAGAACTTTGTGGAAATATCACACGTTTTCGGAGAAGTTAACATACAGGTTTGGTGACTAGGGCCAGGTATTGGACTAATAGGATCAATAATTGAAGTATTCTGACCCACAGCTTGAGTAAGGTTAGCGTCAGGTTGATTGTCTTTTTCTGGAGAAGTCACAGTAGTAATCGGTTGTAGCTCTTGAAATGACGTTCCAACATTTACAGATGGGTCTTGAAGTTGAGGATTACCTGGGATATCTGCTAATGGGTTATCTGTAACTTCTGCAGCAACAAAATCTATCTCTGAGAAGACATTTGGGTTGAAAGGGACAATTCCGGTTTTTTTGAATCCATTGATTGCATTCAATGACACACATGCTTCCAAATAAGCTTCACCAAAGATTTTTGCAATATCACTTATCCCAATACCACTTTTGCTATTGCTGTTGGTCAACCACTTTTTTAATGCTTTGTCATGCCAGGTATTCAATGCAAACATAACTCCTACATCCAGTGGTTGGAGTTTGTGCGTACAATGTGGAGGTAAACATAGAATAGTGACGAAGTTTAATCTGGCCTTTTCAATAACCGCGAGATTCTTGGTGTGCGAAAGGTGCCCATCGAGAATCAATAATACCGGATCTTCCGCAGTTGGTTTAACATGCATTATAAAATGATCGAACCACTTTTCAAAGGTCTCCAACTTCATCCAGCCTGATTCATTACAGCAATAGGTACTACCTGGTGGTGCCCCATTCATTACCTCCGGTTTCATTCGTATGCGTGCAAAAATTAGCATGGGTGGAACAAAGTAACCTGATGCTGAAGTACAAATGACTGCTGTAGTTGATTACCCTCGTTCCGCTGATACGACCTGACCAACTTGTCTTTTCCCCTTTTCAGCAAGAACCCTACAATTTCTACCAGGGACTGTGCTGATGGAAGTTTCATCCACATTGAAAATTCTGTGTGGAGGAAAGTAAGTCTTATCCATTACGTCCTGTAATATAGAAAAGAATTTTTCTACCACTGGCTTGTTGAATGCTGAGGCTCGAGCAAGTGAAGTTGACTCAGGTGTTCGTAGACTAAGTTCAGGATGTCTTTTACGAAATCCTATCATCCAATCCCTACCTGCAGCTTTTTATTCATGAAAAAAAGGATGCTTAATATTATTCATCTCTGCTAGTTGGTACGCAAGTTTCCTAACGTCCATGATAGTGAAGCCATACATTCTTTGTTCCATATTCAAGATGTGATTCACTAATTCTGTTTCCTGGTGAAAACAGGGCGTTTACTTCCAAGCAATTTCATGTCATCAATAGCTGTAATGTTCATACCTTTAGGCCTAATTCGCCTTTTAAGTGACATCCTAGGCACACCAAACTTGATAGCAGCTGTTCGAACTGCTAAACCACCGTTGACAGCAGCCATGGCCTCCTTCATTCTACTGGGGTCCCAGTTCTGCCTTTCGGTTTTCCGTTTGTAACGATTAACCATCTGAAACAATGATTACAAATTTTAAATAGACTGTGTTAAAGGAACGAAGTTCATCACAATAATTTTAGGTTAAGCCTAGACTGATGAACCAACATTTTATGATTATTGAATGTATTTACAAAATGAATGGAAATTTAACTGTGTTTAAGCCTAGACAGATGAACTAACATTTTATGTTTATTGAATGTATTTACAATGAATGGACATTTGACTGTGTGTTTAAAAAACAAACTAATAATAAACCGCAATTGAAAGATTATTATTATGTTAAACGGCAGGTAAAATAAATTAAACATACACACAATAATTAATTGTAGGTTAGGCCTAGACTAACCAAAATGTTATGAACCATTTTACGACTAACATGAAGCAACATTTTATGATTATTGAATGAATTTACAATGAATGGACATTTAACTGTGTTTTCCATCTTAGCTTTGATGTTACAATTAATTCTACAGCTTTATTGTAATAACATTAAATGTATGGAAACAGTAACTTTTCCAAACGTAACTTCGTTCTAAAAACCGACATAATTGGGCAAAATGATCCCTTGCGGGTAAAATGATCCACAGCCATGAGGGATCATTTTGCCCAGCAACATGGCTGAACACTTCAGATTGTATCACAGGAAGACGCTATTGGATATTGCAAATTTAGAAAGTGAATATTACAGCTAACAATATACTCTTTCAACTAGACTGTGTAACATTCCGTTAAATTAAACATATTTCTAAGAATTGAACAAAGAAATTAGTGCTTACCTTAGAACAAATCCTTTGAAATTAACGTTTTTTTCGATTTCGGAAAGATGCATGCGTCCACACTTACTAGATGAGACCAACTGATTCTTCTTAGTCAAATCCAACTAGTAGACACTCTAACACATAGATAGCACTACCTGTTTGGTTTGAAACCGGTATGGATCGTTTTACCCACATGGATCATTTTGGGCCACCTTCCCTAATACAGTTGATTCGGATGTCCAGCTTTTACTACAAAATAATATTTTAAGTTAGGCCTATATATTGAACCAACACATATTTCAACACACACAAACCAATAAAAACTTGCGTTAAGAAATTTAAAAATAATAAAATCTATGTTACATCCGAATTAAAAATAAATAAGACATATAGTTCTCCTATTTATTGATAATATACGGTAATTGATAGTGAGTAACTTTTTCGTTAGGTTTTTGATTGAGTGTAGGGCCTACACCTGACCCTTACTGGTTCTTTTAAACTTTATTATAACTGTTGTTATAAAATATACGAAATAATTTGATTTGAACATTTAACATTATTTACCATCTTAGTTTTGAGGTTATTATTAATCCTACACGTTTATTATAGGCCTAAATAAAATATAACATATGTTTTTAGAAGGTTCCATCGGGGGTTGGCGTGCGGAGCACGCAGGGGTCTCATCTAGTTAACACAAATACACAAAATTGAAAAATAAAAAATTCGTTCGAATAAATGAATAAGATAGAACACATTGCAAAAAAACAGATCATATCTACCACGAAATAGTAGGCTGCTAGCACGAATTTATTTACTCATCCACCGAGTAAAAGGTAATAGAAATTGCCCTTTGTGTTTTTTAAAATCCTGTAGTTTGGTGAATTTTTAATGCTTATTCATGAACTTTGCACCAGCTTGTGAGGGAAGTTTACTGTATAAATTTAACTTGTTCTGTCTGGCACGATACTCACAAGCTTGCCTGGTGCTGTAGTTGTGTATACTGTATATCCATATTTTGGTCATCATCACACATGAATTCAAAAAAAGCAACTCTTCAACTATCTAAATACACTGAATTGTAAGTACTCCGAATTTCTTTAAATAACTCTTACCTTTGTTTTTAATTTAAGCCCGCAATAAGCCTTTTTTTTTGCAAGACAAACACTCTTTTCAAATTCTGAACTGATGAGTTTCCCCAAAGAAGAACTACATAGTTCAAATAATGATACACTAGCCCATAACGGGCTGTTGGAAGAAACGATGTACCACAGTATGGCTTCAGTAAAACTTCTCAGTACAAATATACCTGAGCTAATTTTAGCACTAATTGTGCTAATGTGGTCATTAAAGTTCAACTTGCCATCAAATTGAAAGACCCAAAGATGTTATTGATTGCACTTCTTCAAATACAATATCATCTAGCATGTCACTTGGTTTCTACTAAATTGCATGAACTTAGTTCTACTTTCTACTTTGGATTGATTATTAAATTTGTTTCAGCAGAACACTGTCAAATGGCATTGACTTGTATAAAAGCCTTCTGCTCCAATTGCTGAACAGAATCTGCTTCAAAGCTTATTGTTGTATCATCAGCAAATTGAATTATTATGAGCAAATTAGTGGCGGTTCTATTACGGGAGCTGCTCCCCCCCCCCCAGTTTTCCCGAGATTTTTTTTTAAGGAATTTGTAGGCTACTATTAGCTTATTTAGTTGACAAAAAATATTTAATATGTATTGAGACTTAAAGTAAAGACTACGAAAGAATACCGTTGAGGGACGGGCTTGTGTACACCAAGACCTTGAACCAATCGCCTTATTCACCGCGACAGGTCGCAGCGATCCGTCGCCGCGATTTTGTAAGTGCATTGCCCTCAATAGGTACTTTTATTCAAAAAGGAGCGGTCTCAGAAGTAGCGATGTGTCGCAGCGTTTTGTAAATTCAGTCGCCTGCACTTAGAAATCGCTGGCAGGGAGCGATTCCTATATGCATTGGGTTGTATAGGACCGTTTATTCCACGCGGCAGCCCGCTCCCGCTCTCGCATTGCTGCCAACCCAAACCATCTCGAACGTCACAACACTTGGCCTGGTTATTCGTTGAGTGACTGCCGAATGTGGTTGGCAACACTTTTACCCCTCCACGCGACACCGATCGATTGCAGTGACTTGCCGCGTGCAAATTTGGGACAGCGATCGGTTGCAGCGACGGATCGCTGCGACCTGTCGCGGTGAATAAAAGGAGCCTTAGTGCGACGTTGACACGTTCTTCCCACGCTTCTAACTGAATGCGGCTGACTCAACGCATTTATAATTCTTTAAACTGTGCGCTCAAGCCTCGAGCGGTAAATACCAGGAGTGTTCGAGACTAGTAGATAAGGCAACGCTGCGTGCCCATTCTATTGGCTGCCACGCAACGGTATTCTTTAGTGGTCTATAAAGAGTTTTTATTCTGAAAGAAAAGTCAATGCTGAAACTCAGTCAGTTTTGATTGCCAATTGTCGATTCCCTAAACAAGAATGAACTGATGATTTGAATATTTTTGTTATTCCTTAAACGTCATCCGTAACATCTTAGCCTATGCTCTTATATTTGGTTGGTTGTTCGTGGGTTTTGTTCTTGTATTGTGGGCAAGGCTGCAACCAGGGAGGGGGGTCAGGTCAGGACCGGGGATTTGAATTTAAATCCTTTTAACACGTTGCACACACAGTGCATTACACGCCAACCCCATATTGGTGAGTATTTTCAATACACAATGCATTGCGTGCTTCGCACGCCAACTCCCGTATTGGCAGTATTTTTAATACACAATGCATTGCGTGCTTCGCACGCCAACCCCCGTTTTGGGAGAAATTTCAATACACAATGCATTTGCGTCCTTCGCACGCCAACCCCGTATTGGGAATATCTTCAATACACAATGCATATCGTGCTTCGCACGCCAATACCCGTGTTGGGAGAATTTTCAATACAAAATGCATTGCGTGTTTCGCACGCCAACCCCCGTATTGGGAGTATTTTCAGTACACAGAGCATTGCATGATTCGCACGCCAACCCCGTATTGGGAGTATTTTCAATACAAAATGCATTGCGTGTTTCGCACGCCAAACCCCGTATTGGGAGTATTTTCAATACACAGAGTCAACCTCACAAGAGAGTAAGGCGGTAACCTACTGCATCCATGTGTATTGCACGTTGTAGTTTAAACAAGTAAATCTAAATATCAGTATGCATGCAATGCACAATGATATGCCTATATATAATATGTTGCTGGATCCTTTGTTGTGTTGTCTATTTTATAATTTAATTTGCACTTTTTAAACCTAGCATTAATTTTTACTACTAAATTAAGGGATTTTGGGGGGTGGGGGGTTACTCCCTAACCCCCCTGGCTACGGCCTTTATTGTGGGTACTTGGGTAGAGGTGGGTGTGAATAAGAAAAAAATGTTTCAATAAACAGTTTTGAAAACAAATATCTCCTGAAATGGAGTTTTGGAGGTTGATTTTTCATAATTTTTAAATCCCCCTGTGACCCCGATGTATTCCATACGCCCCGGTCATTCGACCCTCTGTAGTGACCTCCCTTCCAGTTTTTCAGATCTAGAACGCCATTGGGTCTACAATAAACAAAAATCAGGATAAAACTACCAATAAATGCTCGAGTGTATGTAATGTATCACTTGAACAAAATAATATTCCAAATCAATGTTGGTATTACACAGTTTATCTTGAAATACAGCCCTATGCGTGTACAAAACCTCACTTTTCAGTCGCGCATTTAAAATCGTTGAAATAAAATTACCTCTCACCCACCCAAGTCTGCGAGTACAATCCGGTAGCTTTATTTTATTAAATAACGACTGGAATTCCATTCGTTACTGAACACAGTTTAGTAAGTTACGATCGAGGATCGCAGCAGGGGTCTACTTCCTCACATTATCGCCAGAGTCGCCACTGCTGCTAGTTAGGCCTATTGTTGGACAAGCCACTCCCCGCACATATCAAATCCCTTTAGAATTCCGTTCATTTTTCAAATCTTTTATATAAAAAGAGACAAGTTTTGCGAACGTCCTCAGGAAAGATGAGTCAACAGGTTTAAGTGGGATTGTGTTTTGACGACGCGTTAGAATTCGCAAATCCCACTCGGATACCTTTGGAATAACTTTGGACTGGTGTCAAACCCTCGCTGACTCCCGAGGTTGCTTACAGTATGGTTTGGTTATGTTAGTGTACAATTATTTAAATCGTGATTTGTTCGTTTCAAAGTTACTTAAATATTGGGGAAACCCCTGCGTGTTCCCTAATCATGTTATGTTTTCTTTATAACAATAGTGTAGGAATAATAATAACCAGAAAGCTAAATGATGGTAAATAATGTTAAATGTTCAAATTAAATTATTTCGTATAGCCTATTTTATAACAGCAGTAATAATAAAGGTTAAAAGAACCAGCAAGGCTCAGGTCTACACTTTAATAAAAACCTAACCTAAAAGTTAGTAATACAAATAATTGTTTCAAAGCTTGAAATCAGCTGTTAATGGAAATATTGGAGCAAACAGCTCTTTATTCTATTATTTTATTCAATTTTTTGCTATATTAATAAATGTAAATACTGTACATGTGTTGGTTCGTCAGTCTATCAGTCCTAACCTAAGAATTTTTTCGACTAAATTTACAAATATTGTCATCAAAAAATGCTTTTATCAAAATAAATTATAGCCTTTGTTACTCCTTGATAGTGTAGCTTTTTATCAGTAAAACTATTTTTTCAATCGGTTCAGTAGTTCCAGAGATTACCCCTACATAAAATAAAAAAAAAAAAAACTTTACCTCTTTATAATAGTCTATTAGTATAGATATTATAATATTATTATAAAATAGGGGAAACCCCTGCGTGCCCCGCACGCCTACCCAGTTGGAACCTTTTATACACATAATCATGTTATGTTTTCTTTATAATAAAGGTGTAGGATTAATAATAACCCCAAAACTAAGATGGTAAATAATGTTAAATGTTGAAATAAAAATATGTCGTATATTTTATAAAATTAGTTATAATAATGGTTAAAGAACCAGCAAGGTTCAGGTCTATACTTTAAAATCCTAACCTAAAAGCTAGAAATACAAAAATAATTTATTCAAAGTTTGAAATCAGCTGTTAATGGAAATATTGGAGCAAATAGCTATTTTATTCAATTGGTTGCTATGGTAATAATTGAAAATACGTGTGTTTTTTTATCAGTCTAGGCCTAACCTAAGAATTTTTTCCGACTAAATTTACAAATATTAAAATAAAACAAGTTTTTTATCGAAATGAATTACAGCCTATGTTTACTCAGGGATAGTGTAGATTTGTAGCCTATTAGTAATACTATTTTTTCTTTCAATCGGTTCAGTAGTTCCAGAGATTACCCATACATACAAAAAAAAAAAAAAAAAAGGGCTTCGTATCAACCCCCGCGATGACTTGAGCTATTGCACTGACCCTTACGGTAAGACTCTTTTTGGTCGGGAGTGGTCAATGAGCACCGATCATGGTCAACAGAACACGTTTTGGGATGTCATTAATAATTATATATGCATTTATGTGTACGCGTATTTTTCATCCGATTTGTTTCGAATTTGGCGCACACGTTGGTTTTTCTAAGTCGCTGGGACGAGTTCGTTAGCCAAAATAATCAAACAACCGGAAGCACGTTTTTTAACCGGAGGTAATCATGTTTTAGATTTTCGCACTGGAACTAAACTTTTTTTTTGGGGGGGGGGGTTACCTTAACACATAAATATGCGAGATTTTTCTACACATTTTGCTTTTTCTTTGGTTCCCCAAAAATCGATTATAACGTAAAATACCATAGAAGTACCCGGTTCAAATCCACGTGGGGAATTTTACCGCGGACGCAGTTTCTGGTCCATGGCCGACGGTCGGAATGCAAGCTGTCCATAATCCGAAGTAGCAAGGTCGAGATGTAAACTCGCAAAGCTAGTTTTTCCGCTGCAACAATTGAGCCCGGCCTGGAGGCTGAGGTGCATACAAATTCTACTAATAGGCCTACAGCCTACCTGTTTCGTGCACGCAGGCAGCTATTCAGCGCTTTCGTGAGTAGAATAATTTTCCAAGTATGTGTGTTGGTTGAAACCTGAAAAATTTTTTTTTGGTCTCTGTTTTTTTTTTTTTTTTTTTTTTTTTTAATATTCGTATAACAAAATAAAGCATAGGCTATTACATATTACAACTCATTAAAACAATACTCATAAAAAAAATTGAGAAAAATATACAATAATTTTATTAACATTACACAAAATTTAAAATATAAAAATTTGTAAGAAAGAGTTTTAATAAGATAATAATAATAACTTATAGGGTGCACACCACCGTAATATCGATAAAAATGACAAAAATTAAAAACGTTTTTTCGCTTAGTTTTGTTCCTTGTGTTTTTCTGAACAATTTGATATATAACAATTTTATAGGTAATATGCTTATAATTAGTTTATTTTATCTAAAAACCAAACGCTTACACATATTTCAGGATTACAGACGTATAGGCCTACTCTCCAAATAACTGAGTCTTTTTCTAGGCCGTTTTCCGAAAGTTTTGTTTTCACACGTTTTCATTTACTGTGGCGGACATAAAAAAGTTGTATTTGTGATAATCTCATCATTTTTTTATTTTTTTATGATGAAAACATTTCATTGTACAACCTGTAGTATGGATATACATTAGTTCCTTTAATAAAGATTTTAAAAAATTATTCTAAGAAGATTTTACTAAAATATTTTATAAAAAAAGTAAATAACATATTTTTTACAGAAATATTTTATATAATTTAATATCCATACTACAGGTTGTAGAATGGAATGCCCTTTTCGAAATTAAAAAAAATATATGACTCTATCTCAAATACAACTTGAGTTGAGTTATGTCAGCAACAGTGAATCCTAGTTAAATCCGTAAAAACTAACCCCCCGCCGTAAAAAATAGGGGGAGGGTCCAAACCTTATGGAAAAGTCACTATAACCAACACTCATATATAAAACATAAAATAATTAGGTTTGCTTTAAAAATAAACAAAACGTTTTTATGGTGGAGCAAAACACAATGCAAAAAGAGATCACATCCATCCCAAAATAATATCATTGTGCACAAACTCATCCACCGAGTAAAACGAACCAGACAATAGAAATTGTCTAAGCCTGTTTTTAAAAATCCTGTAGTTTGGTGAATTTTGAATGCTTTTAGGAAGCTTATTCATGAACTTTGCACCAGCTTGTGAGGGAAGTTTACTGTATATACCGTAGTTAACCTGTGCTGTCTGGCTTGCCTGGTGCTGTAGTAAAGTTGAGTATATCCATATTTTGGACATGATTACACTTGATTTAAAAAAAGAGAAACATTTCAAGTATGTAAATACACGGAACTGTAAGTACTCCGAATTTCTTGAAATAGTTTTCACAACTTTGTCTTTTATTTAGCCCCGCAATAAGCCTTATGGCTCTTTTTTCAGGACAAACACTCTTTTCATATTCTGAACTGACGAGTTTCCCCAAAGAAGAATTCCATAGTTCAAATAATGATACGACAGCCCGTAATAGGATGTTAAAAGTATCGATGTATAGCTTCAAATTCCTCAGCACATATACCTGGGCTAATTTTGGCACCAATACTGCTAATGTGGTCATTCCAGTTGAATTTGTCATCAATTTATTAGAAGACCCAACAATTTTATTGATTGCACTTCTTCAAGTATAATATCATATCACCTAGCATGACACTTGGTGTCTGATTTGAGCTATGCTTTCTACTAAATTGCATGAAATTAGTTTTACATGGATTGATTATTAAATTGTTTTCAGCAAAATACTGACCCATGGCACTGACTTTTATAAAAGCCAACTGTAGTTGTTGAGCAGAATTTGCTTCAACAATTATTGTTCTATCATCAGCAATTTTAATTACCCTATCCGCGTATACAGATGATGCGAAATCATTAATTATAGAGTAAAAAGAATAGGGCCTACTGGGCCAAGAACTGATCCTTGCGGGACTCCTTGTCTCAGACAGCCTTCCTCCAACATTAACACGCTGTGTTCTATTGGAGAGATATGGAAATTTTATTCTACAAAAACTATGCGTGATTTTTTGGCCCGGATACCTCGGTTCAGGTACCTCGATTTACGTATTGTAAAGTTCCATACTTACACGATGTTTATTTCACTAACATATATTCTGATTTTGGACAAAGTCGCGCACTGACATGGAGGCAAAAATACGAAGGCATATTCTTATGGGGTCGTAGATTGATTAATTTTATTAGTTTTACATGGATTGATTAATTTTCCATGTTTTAAATTACACATACCGGCGCGAATTCTGGCACTTGAGCAAACCGCTACTAACCTGACTAAAAAAATCAGTACCCGCTACATCTCTGTTTAACACGTTCACTGCAAAGGACGCACATGTGAGCTAGACACTGAACACTATGAGAAGCGGCCGACGTAAAGTGAATTGCGTGCTTCGCACGTCAACCCCCATATATGGAGTGTTTTTAATACACAGTGCATTGCGTGCTTCTGACGACAACCCCCTTATTGGGAGAATTTTCAATACAAAGAGAATTGCGTGCTTCGCATGCCAATTTTAAGCCAATGTACTAAGGACGCACATGTATGTCCGCTTTAAAATATTAGTGATTATTACGTAGGAAGGTGCAAAAATAAAAAATAAAGTAATTTCTACTCATTTAGGCTATAAATATAAAAAATAAAGGGTCATCTCCTAGCAAAGGAAATAAGAAATTTGCGTAGCAGTGAACGTGTTAAGGGTGAGGTAAACATCCACTAGTTCGTTTGAAGGATGAATCGCAATAGAAAACGGTGTGGATAAATGTATTTTTTCTCAACTTACGCCCTTTCCACACACCCCCGGCATATCACGCCAAGGCGAACCCAAGTGCCAGGATTCATGCCGATAGCTGTACATATTAACTTAATTTTGTAAATTCGCTCTACTCACGCAAGCGGTTCAGCTGCGTGATCGAATTATTTTTTATTGTAAATAAGTCACCTACGGTGTTCCGGAATGAACTTACCGGTATTGAGAAAATAACTGAAAGTAAAACACGTACCAACTTAACAACAAAAAAAAAAAAAGAAATCCACGGTAAAAAACAAACTACAGACAGTGTTTAAATTGTCGGGACAAACATCAAGTTAGCCAGGTGAAGGTGTGGGATAAGGTGTTATAGGAGCAGTGAGGACACCAATTAAATATAACTTCCATAAAGTCGAGAGTTTATGAGCGTGTGGACCCCGTCTGATCGTAAAAAACAACTTCTGGCTTAAAATCGTTGACGAGTGTCGCCTACGCGAGAGTTGACTCAATGAAATCGTACAATTCATTCATCGTTTGTTGTAGCATAACAGGTTACATTTTCTTTTATAATTTACTGACTGTCGTACATGGCTTGCTCAGAGTAGTTCCTCACTGCGCAAGGATGTATCTCCGGGTAGCATTTTCAGTGGTCGGGTGGAAAATATTTAACATACCAAGACTCCAATTTAATCCTATTTCTAACGTTTTCGAGTGATAATAAACATTGAACAACTTCTGTTTTTAACCTTGTTAGCGAATTTCCATAGGAAAAATGAGCTATTGCAGTGGCCCTTATGGTAAGACCCAAGGTCGGGAGTAGCAAATGAGCACCGATCATGGTCCCCAGAACACGTTTTGGGGTGTCATTTAAAAGTAATTTATATAGGCCTATATATATGTGTATATGTGTTCGCACTCTAGCGGCCGCATTTTAAGTCCCATTTGGTTCAAATTTGGTACACATGTTGGTTGTCTACGTCGCTCGGACGAGTTCGTTAGCCAAAAAAATCCAACAATCGGAAGCACGTTTTTTGACCAGAAGTAACTATTTTTTGAGATTTTTCCTACGAGAATGATTTTTTTTTACGCGACCTTATAGCTCGCTTAGTTCCCACAGGATCGATCAAAACGTAAAATACCATAGAAGTACCCGGTTCAAAGCCATGTGGTGGATTCACCGTGGGGTTGGCGTGCGAAGAATGTGTATTGAAGAAACTCCCAATACGGGGGTTGGCATGCAAAGCACGCAGTGCACTGTGTATTGAAGATATTCCCAATATGCGGAATGGCGTGTGAAGCACGTAATGATTTGTGTATTGAAGATATTCCCAAAATGCGGAATGACGTGCGAACCATTTTGCAGCTATTCAGCACCGTCGTGAATAGACCTATTTCCCAAATTGTTGGTTGAAACCCTAAAACATTGGCCTATAAACTTAATTTTGGAAATTTGCTCAACTCAAGTCAGCGGCTCAGCTGCGTGGTCGAATTATTTTATTTATAAATCATCTTTTCTTCTACGGTAACAACAACAATCACAAAGGCCAACAACAGACGAGACACCGTGTACGTTACACTGGTAGCGGTCGGTGTCCGTGTCGGTAGCCGCCTCATACTCTGCAGAGGCACAGGTGTCTCTGACGTCACGGCCATCTTCTATTTATTTTTGAAACATTCAGAATGTTCATGGTTCCTGTCAGTATGCAATAGAGTTTTGACTCTTGTGATTTTGGTTAGTAGAATATTCATTGCTTGTTACGTCTCGCAAACAGGTTCGATTGCAAATAATTTCTATAAAGGACTCGGTGTCCAAATTTTCTACTGACATTTTTTAAGTTAATACCAAATAATAATTGTTGTAAATTTGTAAAAATATAACTGATAGGCCTAATTAAAATAAATACTGTGAGAGTTGAACAATTTAATAAAACGCAGAGTAAATCAGCTTTCACACGTAAACAATTTACTAATTTTTAAATGGTGACACTCTGTCTGATAGTCTCTTCTGATAGTCACAATTCAAATGAAAGCCCTTGCGGAATCCCGTACACCGTCCGGTGTCCCAGCTTCTCGCAGGAAGAGACACCATAGAGCCACAGAATCTGGTAGCGCGCTACTCAGTGCCTCGTCAGTTGACACACATTTAATTGGTAGTTCATTTAGTGTCCCGAACACCGGTGTCTCGTCTGTTGTTAGCCAAAAGGTAACTGACGGTGTTGCCAGATTTATTTTCTTTTTAGAGGATGGAACGCTTTACGCAGACCTCTCGGCCAAGAAAAGGTACTGTGGAACTCGACCCACTACCCACTAAACCATGCCCCTCTCCCCAAACTGCTCACAGGGGAGGTGTAACAGCGTCTAGGGAATATCCCTAATATCCCTAAGAGTCAATCTGAAACATTACGGAGAACATGGTTAGTGGTATGGCGGTGGCAGCATGAAGAAGCCCCTACTCGAGACCAGCCATCAACGAAATTCCAAGATCCATGCCTAAAACATCACTGGCATACTGGGGGTCCCGGAGCTCTGATGAAGGCACGATCCCAAGAACGAGTGAAGAAGTCGGACTGAAACAGAAGAAACAGCGAGAAAATCATTCCCCGAGACCGGGCCGGCAGCCTAACACCATGACGCGTACCTAAACATCACTGGCAGAGGGATCCCGGAGCTACGATGAAGGCCCGTCTCGAGTTCAGAAGTGAAACAGCTGACTGAAACAGAAAGTGCAATGAATTAGCGCTGGAAGAAATCACTACCCGCAACCCGACCGACAGTGGAAGGGAGGGTCCGCCGGCGTTGTGTTGTCCGTCGAAGAAACGCGGAGTGTTCTGGATGACTTCGCTGCCCGCAGTAACCGACATCAGGTACCAGTAGCATACAGGAGCATACATCTATAGATTTTGATGAAAATTTGCATACATGGGTTATTTGACGTCAGAAATTGAATGCGCTAGGTCTTATGTCTTCAAAAACGCGCATAAAGTCTGAAAAATGCGCATAAAATTTAAAATCTGAACTTCTTTTTACACCACCATTCACGTAACTTAGAAGGCGAATAGGTACAGCTTCTTTTTATACCTCCTTCAAAGTCACTAAATATTCGAATAGATACATTATAGATACAATCCAGATGTTAAAAATACTGAACGATGCTCGTTCACCCAGGTACAAACGAGCCAAAGATTAGCGAGAGCCTTTAGAGAGTTTTCAAACTACGAGCGAAGCGAAGCTGCCTTCTGAAGCCGTAGGCCAAGTCAGGGTTGGGACGCGAAGCAGATCCCCTAGTATACATTTATAGCCTATATGTGTTGGCACTCTAACTGCTGCATTTTAAATCCGATTTGGTCCAAATTCGGTACACCCAATGGTTGTCTACGTCGTTCGGACAAGTTCGTAGCCCAAAATAATTCAACAACTGGAAGCACGTTTTTCACGGGAAATTAATTTTTTTTAGATTTTCGTACTAGAATGAAAACTTTTTGAGTTTTATCTAAATAAATTTTGTGTTTTGACACGACCTTATGGCTCGCTTACTTCTCCCAAAATCGATCAAAACGTAAAATTTTCAAAAAATTACCCGGTACACGTGGGGGATTTTACCGTGGATCTTCTGATTTTAGGCCGACGGTCGAGTTTGTACGCTGCAAGCGGAGCGAAGCATTCCATAAGCCGAAGTCTCAAGGACGAGGTGCAAACTCGCAAAACGAGTTTTTCAAAACGAGTGAGACGGGGCTAGTTTTGAGTTACAAACAAATTACTAATATGTTTCGTACACAGATATTAATCGCTTTCGTGAGTAGAACCACTTCCCAAATAGTTGGTTGAAACCCTAAAACATGTAGGCCTAAAGTTAATTTCGGAAATTCGCTCAACTCACGTCAGCGGTTCAGCTGCGTGGTC
>JAGFPH010000017.1:761278-788043 GCA_018207615.1 Philaenus spumarius
TCCGTATTGGGAGTATTTTCAATTCACAATGCATTGCGTGCTTCGCAAGCCAACCTCCGTATTGGGAGTATTTTCAATACACAATGCATTGCGTGCTTCGTACGTCAACCCACGTATTGGGAGTATTTTCAATACACAGTGCATTGCGTGTTTTGTTAGAGTAAAATATTTTTGTTAAACCTTCATAGTTTTTTTATTTAATAGATCAGATCAAGCTCTCAAGAGAGTAAGGCTGTAACCTACTGCATCCATGTGTCTATTTTATAATTTAACTTGCACTTTTTAAACCTAGTATTGATTTTTACTACTAAATTTCGTGATTTCGTTGGTGTTTCGCCCCCCCCCCCCCCCCCCGTCTACGTGAAGTATGCGTGCAAAACACGCAGAGGTATCGTTGTATGATACTATACAAGTTGTCTTTTTTAATGTGCTCCCACTGGCACCTTGTAAATTTTAAATATGACGGCAACTTTAAATAAGGTAACTTTCCCTTGTTTTTTGATACGTTGAAAAATATGATGTTATTATGTTTGTAAATGGTAGCCACGATGGCCGAGGTTGTTAAGGCGTCAATGCTTTATCAATCGTCTTGGCAACCATCAATGGAAAAGTTCCGGGTTCAATTCCCATTGACCCCGAATAATTTTCTACAATGGTTTCTTAATAGACATCGTTGGCTGTGGTTCGGATTCCACGTAAAACTGTAGGTCCCGTCTTCATTAGCCGTGCAAAACAGAAAGACGTTAAACACAAAAAAAAAAAGTTTGTAAATGGCCGCCATTTTCCAGTATGGCGGCCAACCTTCGTATTTCTTATGGAACAAACTATTTTTTATTCTTGGTGTTTTTCTGATCCAACAAATCGTTTAAAAGTTGTAGGAGTATGCTATAGAGTTTTTAAAAAACCGTAACTGAGCGGAAGGTATTTTTGTATGAAACGTTTTGAACCAATGAAAATGCTCTAAACGCAGATAAAATATTGGTTGGATAAACAAATAAAATTTCAAACAGCCGCCATTTTTAAACGTATGATTGGATATAATCGCTTATTTCGAAAATTTCAAATCGATAATTAGGCCTACTTTGTTTTTTGTATTTAAGGATTACAAGTGGTTTGACGGACAATTTAAAATATGTATTACATTATTAGTTTGTAACAGCATCATATTGTAACCACCATAGTGTTGTTTACTGTGTCGGTATAGGATGCCGGGTTGAACAAACCAATTATTAGACATAACTTAACTATTATCCTTCGTCCGATTATTTCGTCAGTCACACCAGCCGAAAGGAAATTAAAAAGTCTACAAAAAAAGATGTCTTGACATTTTTTGTTAAAATATAGGCTACGATTTTTGGGCGATTCTGATTTGAAAATTGCAAACAACCTCCATTTTGAAACGCATGATTTTATATAATTGTTTATCTTTCTTGAAATAGATCATTGCTAGTTATAACTTCGTGTCAAGTTTGAACTCAATCGGTCAACCCGTTCCCTAGATATGTATTATTTTGTAAAAAACACACTACAGACAGACAGACGAAAAAGTAAGCAGTATAGACCCATGTTTATAATGACAAATATGTTTGTTTCGATAACAGGAACAAATCTAAATAATTCGACTACGCAGCTGAACCGCTGACGTGAGTTGAGCAAATTTCCAAAATTAAGTTTATAGTGCTATGTTTTAGGGTTTCAACCAACAATTTGGGAAATTGATCTACTCACGACGGTGCTGAATAGCTGACTATGTACGAAATGTATTAGTAGAATGTGTTTGCACCTAAGCTTCGATTCACGCGCTCCTTTGTTCCACTCGCGGTAGAAAAACTCGTTTTGCGAGTTTACACCTCGACCTTGCGGCCTCGGGTTATGAGCTTCGCTTCGCTCGCAGCGTACAAACTCGGAGATCAGTAGATGCCCCCACCGTAAAATCCCCCACGTGGATTTGATCCCGGTACTTTTATGGTATTTTACGTTTTGATCGATTTTGGGGGAACCAAGCGAGCTATAAGGTCGCGTAAAAAACCAAATGTGCAAAATAACTCTAAAAAAAGTTTCATCATCGTAGAAAAATCTAAAAAGTAGTTACTTCCGGCCAAAAAACGTAGTTCTGGTTGTTGGATGTTTTCGCTTACGAACTCGTCCGAGCGACGTAGACAATCAATCGGCCCAAATCGGTCTTAAAATGCGGCCGCTAGAGTGCGAACACATATATACATATTCCGGTATATAATATTAAATGACTTCCCAAAACGTGTTCTGGTTACCATGATCGGTGCTCAGTTACTACCTTAGGTAAGCCATAAGGGTCACTGCAATAACTCATCTTTAATAAGGAAATTCGCTAAAACCAGAGAGTTCGGGGACAGCAGCTGTATATATAAATATTTTGCAGATAGAAAGTCATATTAGAACCAATCTAGCTATACTCATCCATATATTATTATGATTACCTAAAGTAAAAAAGCCGTTGGTTGTGAATAATTTGCAAAAATAATTAACTGATTCTAAATTAGCAAAGTTGGTCGCTATGGTAATGAATGTAAATTCATTCAAGAAACGTGTGTTAGTTAAGTCTTGAAATGTTTTTAAGATTTTGATCCGAATAAGCTGTTTATAGTGTGTAACGACAGATGTTTGAATTGTAAATACAGTAAGCTTTTTCGTCGATTAATTGGTTTTTCGTTTTGTTTACTTTTAATTTGTTAAGTAATCCAAAAAAGCTGTTGGTTAAGAAAAATGATCAACTGATTCTTAATTTGCTAAGTCGGTTCGGTTGCCATGGTAATGAATGTAAATGCATTCACGAAACCGGTGTTGGTTCAGAATTAATAGGCCTAACCTAAAATTGTGTGTTAGGGTTTTGATCCGGTCAGCTGTTTATCTATACCATGTTAACAACAGATGTTTTAATAATACAGTAAGATTTTTCTTTCACGGTTGTTGTGATTAAAAATCTGTTGATTGTGAAGAATAGTTTACTAAATTTGCTAAGTTAGTTGCTATGGTAATGAATGTAAATGCGTTCAAGAAATCTGTCTTGGTTCAGTATAGGCGTAACCTAAAATTGTGTATTTAGCTTTCGATCAGAACCAGCCGTCTTATCTGCTGTAGGAGTGGGAGTGAATACTAGGATTTTCGCAATTTTACGCTTTTAAATCAGAATTTTGAAAATCCTCCTTAGCGAGCCTCTATGACGCCGTATAGGCCTAAATAGGTTATCTTCAAATTTTCGTATTTTTAGTTTGTAGTTTTCGCTCTCCGTTGATTATATGTCAGGCACGACAAAGCTTTTATATACATATATATTTATTTTATGAGTTAGAGTTTTTTAATTACATTTATTTCAATATTTGCGGGTCAGCTGCCTTATAAAAAAGTTTAATTTCATGTCACCTCTATTCTGTTTTGGGGGTGTAGGCCTACGACTCTGTCAAATAGAGAAATAAAACGGTAACCGACTATGCTTAGGGTTATGTTTTTTAACCTTCAAAAACTGTCATCTATATATATATCAAATCGAAATACCACTGCCTCACTTATGATCACTATATCTCAAAAACGACAAAACATATTAACTTGAGACATATGAACATATTAACATAGTGGTTTTTCTTATGCTCTAGATGTGCAATAAGACGCGATTTTAAAATATTTTGCGTTTAAGGTTATTGAAACGTAAAAAGCGTTAGAAATATAGATAAAAGTCAAATGTCACTGACACACATTGTTTACAAGGAGGTTCTTTAAATAAGCATACACAAAGGCAGTCCTTTGACATTTATTAATAAAACTAATAGATAAATATTGTATACACTTAAGCTAAGAAAGTAGTACATAGTACATAGCGTATTAACAAAGAGTATACGGTACGGGATGCCTTTGAAATTGATTTTTTTTATCGAGCTTAACCCGTAGCGAAGCACGGGCACCCAGCTAGTTTATTATAAACGTTTTAACGTAATTTGAATATTGTATAGTTATATAAATAATGTTATATTAATGTTTTAAAGTAATAAATTCACGTCATCAAAAACAGCGTTGCGTTCTTTTTGAAACACCTGTTATCGCCGAACATTTTTCGAACTGAGAAAAATTGAGCTATCCCAGGACAAGAAAATCGGACCATAGCTTAACGCGTCCTCCGAGTCAATCCGAACTTAATTTACCTCGATAAAATCGTCCGTAACGCGGTAGGTCCTTCCTAGACTCGATAATAGCGTGTAACACGACCAGCCCTTCACGTCCCCCCATCCCGGAGGGGCTTAAAGGTGTCAAAACACCCATGACAAACGGAATCCGAACAGACAAACACAAACACCAACTTAAACTCACAATTTATAGCTTTCTTCTGTTATTGTATTGTGGTTTATTTATTTTGTTTTCTACCTGAGTTCAGCTGGGGATCCACCTTTTGTGCCGGTTAATGTCCGGAACATGATTCTCCTTCTGACATTAGGGACGGCTTTTGTCACCGGGTCGCGTAGCGAGAGTCGAAACGATATTATTGTGTTTTATTTGGTTTACGTCGAATTCGGAGGTCGGGGGCTGTTTGAATATTGAGTAGGGAAAGACGATGGAGAGGCCATAGCTTTATAAAGGCTCAGCGGCACCTTCGCCGTAATTTTATCTGCAGAGTGTTATGACACAGTACGTCAATGGATTTCTATTCTAACTGAAATTTGACAAACTCCCATTGGGGGAGTTTTACTTAAAAATATTGTAATAAAATGTTGCCAAATAATCGATATCCGTAAAACAGCTTTAAAGCATGTCAACCACCGTTTGCTTTACGTCCGCCCTCTTACCGCAAAAGTCTAATTCTGCCCAATGCTGTAGAGAAATTTTATTGTTCCTGATTTGGTGAGTCACTTGGTTGGGTTCAATGGTTGTAATATAAGAGGGCCAATCCAACCAACTTTGTCTCAACCTTGGTAGTTCTTGTGCACGACTTCAAGTGCCTTAAGGGCCTGCTGTAGTGGCGGCTATCTTGAATTTTTATCCCGTAAGAGTTTTTATCCATTTATTTCGTTTATTTTTTACGATAAAATTGTTTGCAAAGTCTCATTTTAACCACAGTCGCAATACGCATTTGCGTTTCGCATTTTTTTAAAATCCAGTTCATTTGTCACGTAATTGGCATTTTTTAAGCACCAAGTTTGAACTTTTTCCTTACGCAATAAAAAATTAATACAGTAATTAAAAGTGAATCACAAGCCGAATCTGCAATTTTGTAAAGAATATTCTGTTTTTTTCCAGCACTCAATTACAAAAGATGGATTTTATAAAATGGTTTTAAATGAGGCAATGTGAAAGCGCTCAGCTGCAAGAAATTGCCTGTTTAGATACGGCTATAGGGTGAAGCGTTGGAGTCGCTGAATGCTTTCTCTTTTAATGCCCTTTTACACGGTCAGTTCAGTTGTCATTTCAGTTTCAGTTTCCGTTCTCGTCTCATTTCAGTTCAAAAAATGTTTGCATTTACACGATCCGTTCAGTTTTCCGATCCGTTCAGATTTCAGTTCAGAGTGAAAATTTGAGTTGTGCGCATTTAAAAAGTGTTCATTGGTCGTAATAAAGTAAATGTGTGATATTATAATAACTCATGGATGAAGAGTGTCTCATTGAAATAGCCTTAGCTTTGGTGCTAAAAAAGATCGGAAGAAAAGAAGGCAGTGGAGTAAAGCTTTGCTTCGCAAAAGAAATTCATTGTCACTTGTAACTTTAATGACAGAACTTCGCTTAGAACCAACTGATTGGGTGAATTATTTGCGCATGAGTGAAGAAAATTATCTCCAATTATTACGCCTTGTGACGCCTTTGATAAAAAAAACAGAATACCAATATGAGGCAGGCTATAACACCACATGAAAGGCTAAGCGCGACTTTGAGATTTTTGGTAAGCGGGAGCACTTACCAAAGTCTTAAATTTCATACAGTGATATCAACTCTAAGTCTCAGTAAAATAATACCTGAAACATGTAAAGCTATTGTTGATGTGCTCAAGGATTATATGAAGGTAAGTAATGGCCTTACATAGCGTGATCCTTCTACATAGCGACAGTTGCGCGTACAGGTTTTCAAGAGAACTGATATGAACGTTGGCATGACGCAGTTGTTTACACACAGGAATTCCTAGAACTGAAATGAAACAAATAGGTCAGCCCATCCTGTCAGTCGTCCGTTTCAGTCTCCGTTATTCAATTATTTTTTAATTTTACACACAGGACAAACTGACAGTTCGACTGAAACTGAAACTGAAATGACAACTGAACTGACTGGCGTACGGCGGGAACAGGAGTTTTGCCTACGGGTGTCAGGTAGATGGGGGGGATGCCGTCGGCAACCTCTTGGTGCGGAGATTTGCCTACGGTGGGGGCGGGAGAAAGAGAGTGTGAGGGAGGGAGAGAGACACCGTTTCTTGTAGTGATTATTAAAGAGCATCCACCTTTCTCGTAATTATAATACGACAAAATATTATAATTATACAAATATTATAATCATACTGTTATCGGCAAAATACTGTCACTAAACAGTCTAGGTAAGTCCTCTAGTTTTTTTTAATTTTAATTATATAAAGTGATAATACGACGAAATATTATAATTATACAAATATTATAATCATACTGTTATCGGCAAAATACTGTCACTAAACAGTTTAGGTAAGTCCTCTAGTTTTTTTTTTATTCTAATTATATAAAGTGATAATACGGTACCTGTAAAGTGATAATTTTTGTACCTGACAGAATTCTTTCTTTTATAATCGCTAGAAGAGTCTCTTCGTCTCTCTTCTCTACAGAAATCTCTCTCTCTCCCCCTCCCCCTCTCGCGCCCACCCCCAACCGTAGGCAAAACTCCGCAGTTTGACGAATTCGCGGATGGGGACCCTTTCTACCTGATACCCGTAGGCAAACCTCCTACACTCCGTACGGCAGGGTTAGAGTTGCCAACGATTCAGCGTCAAATATTAATAGAGACCGTTCTCAAACAAAGGCTTGATTACCAAATATCGGGTTAGTTGCGGTAATTAATTGTGATGTAATGAGATTGTATAATGTACCGGAGAATTTGTAATTTTTTTTTTGGTGGGGAGGTTTGTTTGGGAGTAACGTTTACCCAGTCTCTCCCTCCCGTGGATCCGCCCCCAATTGAGTATATGGCGTGTCGATGTTTTTTTTTATTAACATGATTTTGGTGAAACTTTTGTAATCATAATCGAATTTTTCTGGTTTATTGTGTCTAAACACAACTTTGACAAATTAGGCCTAATGGTTTCCTAGAAAAGCTTCTGAGCAGATCCTTATTTTTATCCCTAACGAAGCAGGGTACGGCTGCGTTGTGTACGCACTTCGAGTGTCGATTCAATCCAGGACGTTATTAAACACTATTTGTTTAACTAATGAAGAGACATTTTACATCTACGCGTGGGGGGCCAACTGCTGACCGGGTCCAAAGGTCACCACGAAGGAATCAATCAGGTGTGGCGATGATTTATTAGCATGAAATTTCCCTCGCTACTTGCGATACGTACCCGGTATCGAACGTTGAATGACATATGCAAACTAAGAACGTCTCTCCCCCGCGGGCGAATACGTTTCTAGCGTTAATTAACCGTGAATCGCTCAAGTTGAGCGCCTTGTGTGGTCGAACTCGAACCCGCGGGTTAAATGTTTCTTTGATGGTTCCATTGTTTATTTTCAAAGCGTAAAAAGAATGCTGTTTTCAGACATAAGTGGCGTGGACTTACTGTCGGGGGACGCCATAATCGTGAAGGTTTCTACGGGACATTCTTTAGCGGACCGGGGATGCAAAAAAATGGCGGCCAAGATATTTGCATCCGGTCTGTGTTAACGGGTGTAGAGTGCAACTTCACTTCCATCAGACGGTTTTAAAAGTTTTATCAAAATCTTTCTACGTAAAGAAGAAAAGTCTTTGAATTTGTGTATGCACGTCCAGACGGATCGTTCCAAATTTGGCATAGTAGTCTAACTTAATTAGCATCGTAATAATTGGCCCAATTACTTAAATTTAAGAGTTAAAATGGGGTAACTACCCTAAAACACACCTTTAGTTTCTATTAGAATAGAGAGTTCAACTTTGCGCAATTATTTTTAATGTGACACATACAAAAATTAAAGCCTCCCAGTTTTTTATTATTTGGGTTACAGAGAGGAAAACAGGGATGCCAACCCCACGAAAATAAAATCATTACATTATTTCCCTTGAAACTAGAGAACTGAAATTTGGTACATTTATTTCATCACTACCTGTCGAATTTCCGTCACTGCCGTCTAAGGGGTAGGTATTACTAGTTGGTTTATGTCTTGGGGCTAGGTGGTAGAGAGGACTAGACAAGAATAAAGGCAATTCTATCCCATTCTATTCTATAACGCGTGAGGCGAGTGATGAAATTAACCGTCTTGGGGATGTGCAGTGCGCATGCGCGGGACAGCTGCCAGGGGAACAACCACCTTAGTTGGTTTATCTCTCCCCTCTTCTACTTCCCCTCATACAAGCATCGAGAGTTTCATCACTCACCTCACGGTCTGTACCTGTATAAAATAAATATAAATTCCACTAGCTTCCTACAAGATACAGAAATGAAATTTTGTACATATTATTCTCAGGTGATATACAAGAAAAAAATCATTTGCGTTTCGATTACTTAAGTCTAACGGAATCTGTCTTTAAAAATACAGTAAATAATTCCTACATTTGCAACGAACCTAGACACCTGAAACTTGCCACAATGACTCGTTACATACAGGAGGAAAAAAACAGTTGCGTTTCAATTATTTGCGACTTAGGGGTAAAATATTTTTCGTAGATAGATGTACTGATAGATGTAAAACGCACCTCAAAACCTGATTAGTAACAAACTGGTGGGAAACGTGATTTTTTGCGCTTGCTGATTTTTTTTAAAGAAAGTTTTTATTCTTGGATATTAAAAAAAATCTTTAGCCGTTTAGGAATTACAGGCACTTAAAGTTCAGAAAATTAGACGTTTGATAGGCCTGCAAATAATTGATTCCCGAACGAAAATATTACAATATTTAACTTTTGAACCGTTGTGGGTACAAATAAGTTTTAATGGGGAACTCCCCTTATTTTTGTAAGCTCTAAAATGACATGGAAATCAATTTTGAAAAAAAGTGCAAAATTCCATTAAGAATATGGATTTGATTTTTTTTAAATATGTAACACCAAATTTTGATAGTGAAAAGTTATTCTTTGGTCAAACTTGTTTTTTTCTTCAAATTGGCATTGGTTTAAAAATATTGTTTTACACCTGAAAAAGAACATAAAATACAGGGTGTTTCATAACAAATTTCAAAGTTGGTCGCCATATTATATCATGGCGGCAATTTTTTAAATTTCACAAAATGAATTTTTAAACGTCATTGTAAAGAAAGGAAGGTTCCCATTTAAAAAAACTCTGTCACATTTATAGTTCAAAAGTTAGCTATTGTAATTTAGGTGGGACACGCCGTATATAAGAGGCGTAGTCCTGACTTAATGATTAACTGAAATAGAATTAACTTGGAGAAAATACGAAAATTTGAAGGTAATTCTTATGCGGTTATAGATCCTCACTAAAAAAGTATTTTACTAAATTTAGGCTAAAGCGTAAAAGCAGTGAAAATTCGTGGTACACTCCCAGCCCTATAACAGATAAAACAGATGATTCGGACTAAAAGCTTAGCAACACATGTTTGTTGAATGCATTTACATTCATTATCACAGCAACCAAATTATCAAATTTAGAATCTTAATTTTGCTTCAAAACCAACAGCTTTTTTCAATTTTAAATTGACAAAATAAAAGCAAACACAAACAAAATGTCAACGAAAAGTCTTGCCGTATTATTGACCGAGGGAAGCGAGGTCTCTGTTTTAGCTGGATCTCGGCATTTCGTCTGTGTCTGTCTGTCTGACTCACAATTACGGCCAAACGCCTCGACCGATTGTCATGATTTTTTTGCATGAATATTTCTTATTCCTAGGCCGAGCCATGTATATATACGGGGTTTTCCATTTTTCATTTTTAACACCTTAAATAAAATAAAAATGATGGCCACACCGTTTTTCTCAGTGTAAGTTTTTTCCAAAGTCAGTTTGTGGCTTAACCGCAAGTCGAATTGAAAAACAAATAGCATTTAGAGATTAGCAAATTTGATGTTCTACAAAATTGTTTTCTTGATTTTTTTCCGTATCTCTAACGGTAAGCTCACAAAATGACCGCAAACTACAAATTTGTTAAAAATCCTCCAAGTTTTTGTATTTTAACCATGTTTTTATACGTTTATTCTTTAGATATATTCATAACTTATTTCATAACTTATAATTTTATGGAGAGGGAGAGAAAGAGCGCTACCTGCTGTCTTGCTCTTTCTTGCGCTTTCCTGCAGTGTGGCCTCTCTGACTGAGTGAGTAGTGGAGGGGGAGCCGAGATAAGGGGCCCGATTGGCGTTGCGTCGTATTTACTGAGTTTTAGTCCTTTACCAACTACATTCTCTTATACATTTTGTTTCTTGTTGCACCACATAGTATTTAGCGTAGAACTGATACAAATATCCGTAAAAACTCAAAAAAATAAACATTAAAAAACAAATACCCCAAAAAACATATTTAAAAAATAGGGATATAGAACGTGCCTCCCCGAGAGACATTTTATGTTCGGTGTCCCTGGAAACAGCGAAAAAACCAATAAATTGCAAAATACCTTTTCACTGGCTTAACCTTCTACTTACAGTACTCCTTACTGTACTCCCGTATGACGAACGAGATGGACGCAGGAGAAATCTTAGCTCTGTCCATCAAAAGTTCATTTTTCTTAAGCCACAGATAATATTTTTGATAGAGGGAGGGGAGAGGGAAAGAGATAGGAGGGGAGAGAGAGGGAGAGAGAGAGAGAGAGAGAGAACTCGTTGAAAATACTCCCAATATTAGAATTGGCGTGCGAAGCACTCAATGCATTGCGTATTGAAAATAATCCCAATATGGGTGTTGGCGTGCGAAGCACGCAATGCATCATGTATTGAAAATACGGCCAATATGTTAAATGGCGTGCGAAGCACGCATTGCATTGTGTATTGAAAATACCCCAATATGGGGGTTGGGGTGCGAAGCACTCAATGCATTGCGTATTGAAAATACACCCAATATGGGTGTTGGCGTGCGAAGCACGCAATGCATTATATATTGAAAATACCGCTAATACGTTAAATGGCGTGCGAAGCACGCAATGCATTGTGTATTGAAAATACTGCCAATATGCTTGTTGGCGTGCGATGCACTGTGCGTCGGCCGCTTCTCATAGTGTTCAGTCTCAAGCTCACATGTGCGTCCTTAGACTTAGCGAGAGACTTTTCGTGCACACAGATAAAGTGCATATATCACGAAAAAGAAAAGTATAATTCCTACCTACAGATACATCTCTACTTGATTAGTTTATATCGTTAAATTACCAGTTTACTATTTTTGAAAATACACTTCAAATTGTCCTGATAAAACTTCCAAAAGTACAACGTCTAAAATTATTTCCTCCTTTCAAGTCACAACTGGAGTTAATTTTTGCCCCGGCATTAGAATAAACTACCGCAGAACACGGAACTTAAGATTCTCATTTGCCGATTTAAATGCAAGGGGCGTCTCGCGGGGGGGAGGGGTTATCCACTCAACATCGGCTCCGTGAAAATGTTCTCATTAATGATCCCCAGCCCGGCCTAATGGCTGAGCGAGCAAATGGTGTGAAAAGAAATTAGCCAAAAGTCATCAAGAGCTTGTAATTAGGGAACGTCTTGCGCCGGCAGAATCTATGCAAATTTCATTTACTTTTCGACCGGCTTAATCTAACTTTGGCTATAACAGCGGGTTTACTGCGCTGCTTGAGTTCATGCCCGATGTTATATTATCTCGAGAATAGGGGTTCACTATTGGATGATGCGTGTTACTATTTGTTTCAGATGAAGAACTTATCTCGGATGTATAGGCAAACAGTATGTGAGAAAATAAATACACTGGTGGACGAAAATATCGCACCATCATTGTTTTTCTAGGATTTGAGTATAAGAAACAACTAAGTAACCTTAAGAAGCAATACATTTTCATCTTTTTTTAGTGTTATAGTGAAATTATTGAAAAGAAAACTGTTTTTGAGTAAAGTTTGCTTTATTAGAAACAATATGAAATTCACACTAACAGAAAATGTAAAATCAATGATTGTCATTTTAATCCTTCAAGAACTACAGATTTTTGTCTAGACTGTATTAATTGTTATTTTTAATAGTTGGTATTACCGCCTGCTGGAGCCTCCGTCTCATTCCGCTAATGAGATGTTGGATATTCTCCTGTGGAATTGTCTCCCACTCTTTAAGGGTAGCTAGAGTTGTTCTTGTTTTTTATGGCTCTGACACGTTTTTTCAATGTGCCCCACACGTGCTCTCTGCAGGGTTCAGGTCTGGACTCCTTGGCGGCCATTGAATAGCGTTTACGCCGACCTCCCTAAGGTAGCCTCGGACAACTGCTGCGCTGTGCGGTCGAGCATTGTCATGCATCAGTTTGAACTGGTGCCCTATAAAGGGTGCAAAAGGAGGTACATGTCCTTCTAGTATTTTTTCTACACACCCTTTGAGCATTTAAAGCAGTGCAAGTGCTACGAGCTCCGCGCGAGCGTCATAATTTATACTTCCCCAGAACATGACAGAACCTCCGCCAAAGGGGACCCTGGGCGAGAAGCAGGCTTGGGCGAACCTTTCACCACGACTTCGCCAGACGCGTTTACGTCAATCTGGAGAAGAAAGACTTACTCTTGTTTCGTCTGAGAACAGGACCTTCTTCCAGTCATCCAGAGTCCAGTTGAGATGGTCTCGAGCAAATCTAAGCCTAGCTGAACGGTGGCGTGCGGTGAGGAGAGGGCCTGAGGCTGGCTTTCTGCTGCACAAGTCAATGTCGCTGAGACGTCTACGTACAGTACGACTGGAAATATGGACATTACGTACCTGTCTGATCAGCCTCTGCAGCTGCGTACTGGTAGTTGTTCTATTCCGCAGAGCGTTGACAGAAAGAAATCGGTTATCTGTTACTCTTGGTCTGCCCTGAACTGGCCTTCTCCTGTCACGCCAGTATGTGCTCTATCCGTATGAAAATGTTTTCAATACACAAGTCTTGCAATCATTTCTTCCGTGCAAAGTAATTTCATAATGATATTACACAGGCCCTCACGGAGCACTGCGAGTTTGGGAGCTATCGCCATAGATTCCACCCAAATGTTCCAAATGCCTCTATTGTGGAATGGAAGATACTGTGGAGCACACTTTCTTCAGGTGAGCTAGATGGGAATGTGACAGAGAGGAGCTAAAGGTTGCAGATGGGAGCATACTCGATATTGAAGATTTGGCCTAACTAATGTTAAGAATTGAAGACGATTGGAGGGCGATTGCTGAGCTTGTAAGATGTGTACTATCACAAAAGACCACTGAGACGGATGTACATATACCACAATTTGTGAGAGTGTGAGGGGCTTTAGCCGGTAGGAGTCCTTCACTATCCTAGTAGGGAATACAGGCTGTTCATGATGGATTTCCCCTCCCCCAGGAAAGGAAAGTAATAGACCAAGTGGCCTAGCCTGAAGTAATGTCTCAACGATCCCAGGCTGGGTCTACTGATAGAGAAAAAAAACTTAGTTCTTTACTAGATCTATCAGACCAGCTTGAAATAGGCCTGCTGCTGGTACAGTATCACACTTTAGTCATATTTTATAATTGGAAAAACTGTCTCTCTTCTATATAAAAATAAAAAATCTGTGTCCTAATCACCTGTCATTCCCGTGAAAATATCATAGTATACAATAATCAGTTTGCATTTGCTTCGTCGCGAGTTGCCGCCATGGTTGGCTAGCAAGCGAGCAGGGAGCGAAGTCCTCTAGTACTATACCGTTCGAATAGGATGCCGGGTTGAATAAACCAATTATTACAAATAACTTAACTATTATCCTCCATTCCAATGTTTTGACAGTTAGGCCTACACTATCCGATACAGAATAAAAAGTGCTACAAAAACTACGTCTTGTAATTTTTGTTTGTCTTTTTTTTAATGTACTGTTTTTGAGTAATTCAGGTTTGAAATTTTCAAACAGCTGCCACTTTGAAACAAATTATTCGGTATAATCGTTTGTTTTTCTTAAAATAGTACATTGTTAGGTTAAATTTCCCTACCAAGTTTGAACTCAATCGGTCAAACCGTTTTCTAGGTAAAAATTATTTAGTGAAAAAAACCAAAATGGCGGCTATGAGGAAAACAAAGCGTTTCCGGACACATGTCAAATTATTTTTTTTTTCTTATTTTTGTTTGCTGACTCATATCCTAGAATAGGCTATATCCTATATTTATAAATAAAGATAAATATATATAGGATGCAGAGTATATACATAAATATCTTAGTAAAAGTATGTAAAACATCCCAAGCCGGAGACCAGGTAACTGGTCATATCCCGTCAGCTTGGAAGCGAGCCAACCACCGTTTGCTTCCCTTCCGCCCTCCTTCCTTCAAACAACAGATATAAAATGCTACCTGGTCTCTAACCGAGTTCAAACCGTGTGTAATAATTGGTTTGTTCAACCCGGCATCCTACACCAAAACAGTAAACACAACAATAGTGTACCTACGTACGCTTTTATTATCTTTAACTTAACTATTATCCTTCTTCCGGTTGTTTTGACAGTTACACCATCCGATAGGGAATTGAAAGGGCTACGAAAAAGGTGTCTTGACATTTTTTTGTTAGAATGTACGGTTTTTGGTTAATTTAGATTTGAATTTAGGATGATTGGATTAATTCGTTTATTGTACTTAAGATAGACCACTATTAGGTATACTCGTAACTTCATGTCAAGTTTGAACTCAACCGGTCAAACCGTTCTATAGATATCGATTATTTTGTAAAAAATACAGACAGACAGACGAGAAAGTGAGCACCGTATATCCATGTTTATATTGTGAAATATGTTTCGAACCCAGGAACAAATCCAGAAAAGGGACCAGAGAATTCTGGGATACCTGTATTACCGTTTTTCAACCCCGCTTGTTCTTTTTTGACATTTTTCAAAGTCAGACATAAACGCTCTCCTCTATAATCGGATTTTATTTCTTCCGGCTGATCTCTTCACTGATTGAAAAGCTAGAAACAAATGTTGAATTGTAAGAAGTCAAACTACAAGTAAATTCACATTTCTGTTACCACTAAAATCTAAAAATTTTATAAAATTTCGTTTTAAAATTATGAAATTAATAGCGTTCTAAAGTCGCTTTCGTGGCGCCCTAATCTGGTTCGAGAGTTGGGGTAAGGTTTTGTTTATAAGATGTTCAAAACAAACTCGCAGAATGTTCTCGTCTTGTCCAATAAAATTATGATATTTATGTCCTCTGTGTGTGAAGGTTTCCTAAAGCCTTGTCGGTTCCTACGGCTCGTATGACTAACACTTGCATAACTAACACACGAGTTCCCATGTACAATTTATTGCGTGCGAACCCAAACTGAATAATGGAATAACGCGATGTTAATTAAATCTCGCAATTAAAACCGTAGTGCCAACACGGTTTAATTAGTCTTGTGAAATAGACGGTGTTGATCATTTCTTGAGATTTAAAATTAAATTTCTTTGTTAACAGAGATTAGCAGTGGTTTAATTATGATAAATATGTGTGAGGAATTGGATAAAAGGACTGAGTATAGCATTGGCTGGGTTCATCACGCAGCTGATCCAGAATTAAGTTTATATGTTTGAAAGCCTTTCCCGCACCGCGGTCACACTATGTCACTTGACGTCACGTGGGTGACAGACGTGAAATTCACACTGCTACAGGTATTGGGACAGACCAGGTTCTTTTCATCTCTGTCCAGGAGTGCCCATCCCCCCCAAAGCCATCGCGCAAATCCTCCCAAAACCTGCCTGTAGGTCCCCTCCAAAATATTTCACCTACTAAAAATCATCCAATCTCTATAAAACAAAAACCATTGGAAAGGAAATGATTCAAACTTTAATTGTTTTGTAAAACGTATACTTACATTATGTAATCATCGTTTTAAAATTGTAGTTGCCTAAACAGGCGTTGGCCATTATAGTTTAGCATGGTAGACATCGTCTGGGATTGTATCAGTTTTGTGTTATTTATTGTAATTTAATGAAACAATGTGAAATACGTTTAAAAAATAGGTTATTTTAAAATGTTCAAGTATGCAGTTCAATTCTATGATTTATTTTCTACAATTTTTGTAATAAAATTTCATTTTTGGATAAAGCATGTTATATTCCTATTTTATTTGTCAAAATATGCCTGATTTTGCTAGCGGTCTAGAAGTAAGACGATAAAAAAGGCGTTTCCTAACAAAAGTCCTGATTGTCCTTAAAGAATTTCCGATGGACGATTATCAAACACAACCCTGATAATCTGTCCTCTCCCATTGTACTTCTCAAAAAAAAGGAAGTACAAAAAAATGGGTATCGCATTGTACCCTTAAAAAAGTCGATAGAATAAACTTAGAACGCAAAATCTCAAAACTAATACGCCTATCAACTCAATGCGTTAGTTGTAGTATGACTATTGTGGCGTGCGTCTCTGGTGATGGCGACTTTGTCGTTGAAGCGCTTTTGAGTTGATAGGTGTATTAGTTGTGAAATTTTGTGTTCTAAGTTTATTTTATCGAGTGTATCTTCTCACAAGTCAGGCTCTATATTTATTTTTTCGAAGGGTACTGCAAGATAGTTCAATATTAGCCGTACTGGATGGGAAAGCACTTAAAATGAGGAGTGCATGCCTTGTTGCAGAGGGGAAAATATTAGCCTCCTCCAAAGGTGCAGCCACTTTAATATCCTTTATTTTGTCTCCTGGTAAATCCTTCTTTTTCCACAGATTATACCACAAATCTAATTCTGCAGAGGTATCACCCAACTCAAAAACTCCATGAAAGATTTTGCATTTTTCCCAAATCTTTCGAAGTAAATTTTAGCATGTATGAAGGATGAAGATGGGATAAGGCAAAAGCAGGTGTATTTTCTTGTGAGCATCTAACATTCAATGATAAAGTTAAAGAGCCAAGATAAGGGATGATCAACGACCGTCTCCAATATGCAATCGCAGTCTCAGATGGCGGATTACTTCTGTGTATTTACTTTTGAACAATTCGTGGAACTGTTAACTCAACCCCGACTCTCTCCGCGATATCATGTGATTTTTTAAGTAATTCATCGGAAACGTGTTGAATTTCTTGTCGATCCTTCTTGAGGACATCAAGGATTTCACCAATATGTTTCCTCACCATAATCAACGGGTTCCAAAATCGCAGAATACTTTGCAATCATGACTAAACCTATGATGAAAATTGGTTTAGTAACTGCACAGTGCAATTGATAGGCAGATTTTCTTGTAGCATAGTTTCCTTCGTCCGAGAGATGTTCCAGCGCATTGACGGTTTCATGGAAGGTGTCTGAAAACTTTCTAATGCTCTTGTATTTCTCAGACCATCTGGTCTCACCGAGGCTTGATAGATTATTAACCGAATTCCTGCGGGCTGGCGACTCACGAAATAAGGATATAGTATTATTTTTTTGTTTTCCTGTAGAAAACAATTGAGTACGATTGTACGATAATTTCGATCGACAGTAAAATAACGATAAATTACCCTGATTTTATAATTTTCAATGGTGTAAGTATTTTTTTGATTACTATTAAAATAGTTATGTCAAGAATAGTAATAAATTCCCGCAAAAAAATTTAATAACGATTTATTTTTCTGTCCCCTGCCCCTCGCTGGGTACGCCCATGGTCACTGCAGTAGTTCATAAATGCCCTAACTATATATTTCGTTATCGCCCCATTACTTTGTTATTTTCAACCAAATCTTTTAAATGTTTTACACTGTAGATTTACAGAGAAAATATAAAAATGCAATACCACTGTATTTTAAAAACAATTCGACCACGCAGCTGAACCGCTGATGTGAGTTGAGCAAATTTCCAAAATTAAGTTTATAGGCCTATGTTTTAGGGTTTCAACCAACAATTTGGGAAATAGGTCTATTCACGACGGTGCTGAATAGCTGCAAAATGGTTCGCATGCCATTCCGCATATTGGGAGTGTTTTGAATACACAAAGCATTGCGTGCTTCGCACGCCATTCCACATATTGGGAGTATCTTCAACACACAAAACATTGCGTGCTTCGCACGCCAACCTCCGTATTGGGAGTATCTTCAATACACAATGCATTGCGTGCTTCGTACGCCAACCCCACGGTAGGATCCACCAGATGACTTTGAACCGGGTACGTCTATGGTATTTTACGTTTTGATCGATTTTGGGGGAACCAAGCGAGCTAGGTCGCGCAAAAAAACAAAATGTGCAGAATAACATCCTACATTTATATTCGTAGAAAAAACTCAAAAACAGATTCATTCTCGTAGGAAAAATCTAAAAAAAATAGTTACTTCCGGTCAAAAAACGTGCTTCCGATTGTTGGAGTTTTTTGCTTAACGAACGTGTCCGAGCGACGTAGACAACCAACATGTGTACCAAATTTGAACCAAATTGGACTTAAAATGCGGCCGGTAGAGTGGGAACACATATATACATATAAATATATGATTTTTAATGACACCTCAAAACGTGTTCTGGGGACCATGGTCGGTGCTCATTTGCTACTCCCGACCTTGGGTCTTACCACAAGGGCCAGTGCAATAGCTCATTTTTCCTATGGAAATTCGCTAACAACTGAAGTCAAAAAATTACGTCATGTTATTTAAATGGGACACAATTTTTATGGGAGCTACCCATTAGTTTGGAAAAACCAGTTGAAGCGTGCTCATAACGACTTCACCAATTTGAAGCGCACGCTTTCCGAAACTCCCCCAACAATTTAACTTTACTCTATTTAAGTTTGTTAAAAAGTACAAAATGTAAAGTAGTAAAAACTCTTCACGTGTTTATATTTCAGAATAGTTTTTGTACAAACTCGCCATTAGATTGAGAAATCCATTAACATTATACTGTATATCCACTCTACTAACCTATACATGTAGCCTATACAAATTTGAAACTCAAACCTTCACATACTCGGTAAAAATATTACAAGTCGTGTAGTTTTATCATTTTAAAAGTGTAAAATAATACAAAACGTAAAAGCCTTTAAACCGTTATAGTGAGTTTTATAATCATTTTGCATTTACAACTAACAGCTGATTTATTGTTAGTGAAATGTCACTTTCTTGCTTGTATCAATTAGACAGCTGCCAGCAAATCAAGATTTTGATTTATTTTCTTGTACAGTAAACAACAAATGTAAACTTTATGATGTAATATTATTAAACCTGTGTAATGGTGTTCGTTTTAAACTTTGTGATTTTGTTTAGTCGAAAACAATTTATCTATACTAATATTATAAAGAGGTAAAATTTGTTTGTTTCCATTTTAGGGGATAATCTCTGGAACCGCTGAACCGATTGAAAAGATAGTTTTACTAATAAAAAGCTACACTATCCCTGAGCAACATAGGCTATAATTCGTTTTGATAAAAACATTTTTCATTTCCATATTTGTAAATTTAGTCGGAACAAAAATCTTAGGTTAGGCCTAGACTGAACCAACACATGTATTTAGATTTATTACCATAGCAACCAATTAATTGAATAAAATTACAGATAAAACAGCTGTTTGCTCCAATATTTCCATTAGCAGTTGATTTCAAACTTTGAAGCAATTATTTGTATTTCTAACTTTAAAGTTAGGTTTTTATTAAAGTGTATACCTGGACCTTGCTCATTCTTTTAACCTTTATTATAACTGCTGTTATAAAATATGCGAAATAATTTGATTTGAACATTTAACATTATTTAACATCTTAGCTTTTGGGTTATTATTAATCCTACACCTTTATTATAAAGAAAACATAACATGATCATGTGTATAGAAGGTTCCAACGGAGTTGGCATGTGGAGCACGCAGGGGTTCCCCCTAGTATTATATATTACACTAGTGTACTTGGCAATGGTTCGCTATTACTTGATTTAATTTTAAGGGTGGTTGTCCCATTTCATCCCTTTAACAAGTAATCGAATTGCAAATATATTTAATATAAATTAAGAATAATATTAGATAATTTTAGAATAATTATAGTTTGTAGGAATTTATTGCAATTTACTTTTATTGCATAGGGGTAGCTACCCCATTTAAATCTTTTTGTTTGTAGTGACGATATTCTCTAAAAAAATTCCTGGCACTAATAGCCTATGTGTAAATTGAGAAATTTTAGTAAAATTAGTTTAGAAGTTTTTGAGAATATAGAATGATAAGGGATTATTATTGAATTTTAAGGGTAAATTTCATCCCTTTGACTTAAGTAATCAAATTGCAAATATTTTTGAATATCCCTTAAAAATAGTAGCCTATTACATAATTTTAGCTTCATAGCTTGTAGGAAGTTAGTTTAATTTATATTTATTGTATAGAGTAGCAACCCCATTTCAACCCCTTCCGATTGTGAATCTAAACCATCCAGGGACTCACTCAAACGCTCACAATTTTTTTAAATCAAAATCGGTCCAGCCGTTTAGGAGGAGTTCAGTGGCACACACACGTACAGAAGAATTAGTTTAGGAGGAGTTCAGTGGCACACACACGTACAGAATAATTATATAAAATAAAGATAGTATCACTCGAAACTGGGTGATAAGTCTGCGTGCTTTGCATACCAACGGTAGCCTTTTACAGTTACGGTCATCTCAGATGCGGTCGGCAGCAAAACCTGAACCAGATGCGGTCGGCAGCAAAAACTGAACCATATGCGGTCGATTGATATTTTTCCAGCATAGCTGAAACGCATAGGCCAGTTAGAATCAAGCTTGGTACTATCTACACTCGATTCCACGTTCACCGTGCAGTACGGATCTTACGGGAGAATAGACATGCTACTACCATTACAGAGAACATCACGTTTGTTGTTATGCGTGTTGCGTCAACTGAACGAGCGTTGCATGGTAGTTGATGTTTTTTTAGTTGGCTAGCACCGCTGAGACTGTCGTACGGATATCATGGCTTGTGTACTGCACGGTGAACGTGGAATCCAGTGTAGAACAAAGTATTTTGGGAGTAAAATGCCCATTTCATGCTGGACAAACTAAAAATGGTTTATTAGTAAATAACGGGTTTTCAAGCTATTAATATAGGCAGTAAGCACACTATTTTCACGCAATTTCACTTATCAGTCCACTCAATTCACCTGCAGCAAAAATGCTCGGCACTCGGCACTCGGCAATCAAAACCGGCCACTCGAGTTTGCAATCCAGTTCTTCTTCAAACAATAACTTCCGGTGGAATTCGCATGAAAAATAATTAAAATTTCAGATAAAAACATATCTTGTCCATCTCGCGCAAAATATGCTTCCGCCGTATTAGCTATACCAACAATAGGAGGTCCCGAATCCTTAATAGTTCATAAATAACTGCGCCGTCGTGTACCTGGATCTAGTTCGCGCGGTTTAATTTGCTCACTTCCGGTTCGGAAACGTGCGTGCTGGCGTCGAATACCGGTAGAGAAAAGTGATTTAGGACGACGTGGAGTGGTCTTTGCTTGTTTAATTGAGTTGTTAAAATTTATATTTTGGCATTTCAAGGTTACGGCACCGTTATGAGCAGTTGTTTAAATTGGAGGCCGTCGGGTAGCCTAATTTTGTTTGTCAGCTTGACTGGGAAAACTGTTTAGGCTTCGTTGTATTTATTTTTACTGATCAAACCTTATTTATGGTTTTACATTAGCATGCATTTCTTGCGCCTGTGTTGGTATGTCAATTGGACTTGCATGTCACTAAAGGTTTACTTTTTAGTAACTATTTGAAAGGCAATCATTCATGGGCACCCATATGATATTTTCTAGGGTAGGCCTAGACCGGGGGTATGGGGCTTAACACGTTCACTGCTAAGGAAACACATGTGAGCTTGACACTGAACACTATGAGAAGAGGCCGACGCACAGAGCATTGCACGCCAACCCCCCCGTAGGCCTATTGTGAGTATTTTCAATACACATTACGTTGTGTGCTTCGCACGCCAACCCCCGTATTGGAGGTATTTTCAATACACAATGCATTGCGTGCTTCGCACGCCAACCTTTGTATTGGCAGTATTTGCAATACACAATGCATTGCGTGCTTCGCACGAAAACCTTAGTATTAGGAGTATTTTCAATACACAATGCATTGCGTGCTTCGCACGCCGACCCCCATATTGGGAGTGTTTTCAATACACAGTGCATTGCGTGCTTCGAATGCCAACCCTCGTATTAAATGTATTTCCAATGCACGGTGCATTGCGTGCTTTGCACGCCGACCCCCATATTAGAAAGTATTTTCAATACACAGTTCATTGCATGCTTCGCACGCCAACTCCCATACTGAGAATATGTTCAATACCAAGTGCATTGCGTGCTTTGCACGCCAACCCCGTATTGAAAGTATTTTCAATAGGCCTACACATAGCATTGCGTGTTTCGCACGGCCACCCCCATATTGGAAGTATTTTTAATACACAGTGCATTGCGTGCTTGCACGCCATTCCTCGTATTAAATGTATTTCCAATGCACGGTGCATTGCGTGCTTCGCACGCCAACCCCCGTATTGGGAGTATACTTTAAATACACAATGCATTGCAGTTCATGCTAGAACTCTTGTAAAAAATAAAATAAGTATATGTAAAATCAAACGGCATATAACATTTGAAACCTATTTTAGTACTAATCTCTTTAAAGAAAATACCTGACTAGGCCTATAATTAATAATATACATATTTTTCTTTCCCTGATAGCTAGGGGAGATGGGGGCGCCCATGTAATCTTTGCCTCACCAGTTTAGGCCTACAATAGTGTAAAGGTCGTCCTACTGATTTTGCTGATCTTTGCTCAGATTCTAAGTTTACGTTCGTAACATTTTCTGGCGCCAGTATTCAAAATCATAGGGGATCAAAGTTTACAGGGTTTCAGATAAAAATTAAAACTTACAGGAAAATTTAACAAAAACAACAATAGGCTTATATTTGTTGCAGATGTTTCGCTGTTAAGACAACAGCTGTAAGAAATATATTATTGTTTTTGTGAAATTTTCGGGTAAGTTTAGGGCCTTATTATCGAATTTCAAGAAGTATTCCTACCGACTGTGGCCACACTTAATATTTCACACATTATTTTAGGTTATGATAAGTTCTTCAGTAAATAGTTAACAGTATCGTAGGTGCATAACCTCCAAATGGAGGGAGTGGACGGTATATATTTTTTTGACTTTATAAAAAAAAACAACAGTAGCGAAGCACGGGCATACAGCTAGTATACATATATATTATCGTAATCATGTCGTATTTGGTATCATTTTCTTTGAAATTGTGCGGAGGTTACAAATATACCAATATCAGTTGTAAAAGTTTGAGTTTTGCGAAAATCGCAGTTACGTATTGGACGCCCTAGTCTATGAGTCATCTACCTGGCGGGCGGGACGGCTGCATTTGTGTGCGTGTGTGTGTAAGGGTCTCCTAATACTTCAGGCGCCACGGCAAGGTGAACGGAGTATATTTTTATAGTATATTTCATCACTAGGGCCGAAAGTGACGCTTTTCGCTACGAGCTCGCAAGTTTAACTTGCACTTTGAAAATGAGCGAGGATCGAAAAGCCACTTTTGGCCCGTATGATGAACGATACTTTTCATTACATTGTGATTAATATAGCCTATTAATAATAAATTTAATATATTTTTTTAAGTACAATGACAACATAGTTTACGTTTATTGCACTAACTAAATTATTGAGATCAGCTGATTTTAATATCAACAGCGATACAAATAAATACCTTCCTTAATTCTAAGAATTTATAGGTCTAGGCGTTGATTTTTAAGGAAAAGTTTATCTTGTCTTCGCTGTTTTATTCTGTCCTTATTTTATCGCTTTCAACCAAGAATAACCGCAAACATTACATGGCAACAATACATTGTTTGTTTATTAAATTAATTGGAACAGCTGATATCAAATCATCGCGTAATATTAATAGACACAATTTCAATACACTAAGCCTACTACCGATACTTTTACATGAATAAACGTACTGATGTACTTTTTTTTAAATAATAAGTTATAAGTTTATTTATTTTACTTAATACTTGTAAATAGTATCAAAATGTAGTTTTTATTGTTACTCGTGTTTGTTTCTTTGTTAAAATCGTTATTATATCTAATAAATTAATAAGACTACATTTAAAATCATAATTATTATAGTTTATAACGCTACTGGTGTTATAATTTATAACTAATTTAGAGGTCGACAAAAATTCCAGCTGATTTTGCCGACCTAGACCGGCAAAACGCTATTTTCAATACTCAAAGCTGATACTGAAAGTGACTATTTTCGATACAGTGTGATGAAAAGGTATTTGTATCACTGCGTGATTATGTCCTTTATAAATTACTTTTGGTGCAGTGTGTAGTACAGTGGGTATGTTACAAAAAGAAAATAACTTCTTTAACCGAAAGTGTTTCTTTGTTCCAACAATTAAATGACAATTATTTCTAAACGAAAAATCTGTTATTTCCAACAACCATCTGCTAAATACGATCTTAAATCGTATTTTATCAGCCTTATAGATCTTTGATAAATACGCGATCATTAGCTTACACGTGATTTAGATAAACACGTCAATTTTACTTTTGATATAGTAATCTAAGTTTGTAATCAGCCGGCATTGGTTGACCGATTGTTACAAGATGGCTCCGAGTGGGCGTGGCATTGCATTGTTTGTGCAATAATGAGGGGGCGTGGTTTAGGATTGCATTGGTGGCATTCTTTGTTGCTATTTCAAGACTTGCATCTGGTTTATGGAAGATGGTGTGTACTTTGAAAATTTGACGGAAAAAAGGGGGAGCGGAGGAATGAATAAATTTTAGGAACAGTTAAAAACATAAATAATTTTAATTACTCAGATTGATTGACGAAAGTTAATTTCACAAAAGTAAAAGATAGTGTGTAGATCAGTTGAATAAAAATGTGAGGATGAATTGAAAATAGCTGATCAATGAATACGTATGACAACTAAGAATGTTTATTTTTATCGCTATGGTAACTTATTTGTTGGCATTTCAAAATATAGCCTATGTATTAAGTTACCTATTAAAATTTTTCAAAAAATATCTATTCAATTTTTTTAGCCGAATTTTTGAAGAAAATAAGAGCTATTACACACGATCCAACTTGAAAACAGTTGGTCGTTTGGTCGGACGCGGTAAAACTTCGTTTCTATTAGTTTCAGACTATTTGTAGACGATACCCAAAATTCATTAATTTATATATGTAAATATATGTGTTGATATATATGTTTTTCCAGGATTGATAAGTGGTAGTAAATATGCTTCAAAATTTCTGGTTCATTGGTGAAAGGGTCCTAGTAGGATTCTTCAGATACTCCTTTTTGTTTTTCGATCCGATTAAAAATGGCGGAGTTATACCATTTAATCCTTTTTGGGTAGGGGTTTGAGGAGTATATAAGTAGTCTACCCTATATAGATTTTCCCACCTTGATAAGTAGCAGTAAATATGCTTAAAAATTGATGAACTTTTAGTGAAAGGGTTCTTATAGAATTTTCTAGAAACCGATTTTTTTATTTTTCGATTTGACACAAAATGGCTGCTTATTTGATTCAAATCAAAATGGCAAAGTTAGAGCGAGGAAATTGCATGAATTCTAGCGCTCATAAGCCCGAGTAGACTTCAATTTGTGAGTTACACCATTCGAAAGGCAATTAAATTTACTATAATCCTGTACAAAGGTATTTCAGGTACAGTCCCCGCCGGAACATGGAACAAAATTGATGGGAAGCTCGCGATAAATGATTTTTTCACTATCCACGTAAGGTTTTTGCGCAGTTTCTGCTACCATAAGCCAAAGTACAATTTGTGAGCTATATTATTCGGAAGGCAATTAAATTTAGTACAGTCCTGTGCGAAGGTGTTTTACTAACAGTTCATTGTACAATTTCCGGAACAATAAACAAAATTCATAGGACATTCCCGACAATTGATTTTTTCACTATCCATGCAATATAATTGAGCAATTTTCCCCAATCATAAGCCCAAGTACAATTTCTGAGCTATATCATTTGAAATCAATTAAATTTAATATAATCCTATGAAAAGGTATTTTAGGTATAGTTCCGGAACAAGGAACAAAATTGATAGAAAGTTCCTGATAAATGTTTGTTTAATTATCAATATAAGATGATTTCGCAATTTCTCCCAATCATAAGTCCAAGTACAATTTCTTAGCTATATCATTTGAAAGGCAATTAAATTTACTGTAATCCTGTTCAAATTTATTTTAGGTATAGTTCCCGAAACAAGGAACAAAATTCATAGGAAACGCCCGATACATGATTTCTTTCACTATCTATCCTATTACTTTAAATGAGCAATTCTTGTATCTATCTTTGTATCTGACGCGAATCTCGAAAACGGCTCTAACGAATTCAAAGAAATTTTGTATTTAGGTGTAGTTTTGATTTTTAAGTACACCCATATAGTTGTATTTCGTGTAAAAACGCAATTTTTTGAGAAAATATAATTTAAAAGTTGAAAACTTTTAACATAGGGTCTTATGGGTTGCCATGTTGGTTACAAAATAACAAGGAAATAGTAGCCTAAATAAAGCGATCAAAACAGCTATTTATAAACAAGCCAATTTATAC
>JAGFPH010000017.1:799241-810723 GCA_018207615.1 Philaenus spumarius
CCCCCCCCCCCCCCCCCGCCCAAGGAACTAGTCTAAGTTCATTAACTGTTGGAGTGTTAATGTAGGCCTACACTTTTGCCAGTTAGCATTGTAGGTTACAAGGTGTTGGCGTAAGTTTACTATTCGACCCTATCCTAATATTTTTCCAGACAACGACGTTGTTTTACATTCTACTGTTAAATGTTGAATACAGGTAAACATACTGTGACTAAATACTATAGGTTAGAACCTTTTAGGTTTTTTTTTATTATTAGGTTAGCCTAGGGTTGAATAGTAAACTTGCGCCCAGGGTGTTTACTGTAATTATACACAATAGAAACTCGAAATTAACAGGACAATAATTGAAGTGTCACAATGATATTTTCGAGACCGTGTTAGTAATGAAGTACATAGACCGAGCGCTTTTCTTCACTCCAAAGGGGTATTATGTTAAGGTGCATTGTCACTGGTGCGGCTGTAACGATGATCGCTGAAGAATATAGCTTTAGGGAGGGGGGGATGTGTGTGGAACTGTTAGTCGAGATTATTTCTGTGTCATTAAACAGGTAGCCGCGTCCAAGGGCTGTGGGGAAGTGTCAGTGTGGGGAACTGTCATGTAATCCCTAACCTGACCTAACCTAATATTTATTGGTATGCGTTCCAATCAGTTGGTATGCTACAGTAAGGGGCTGTGAAACTATTCGGAGGGAAATATCCCTAACCTGTGTCAGGTAGAAAGTTGGGGCAATGTCAGCATTTCTGGTCTGGCGAGGCGATCCTTCTTGATCCTCTTTAATGTGCGGGGCAGTTTCATCATTTCAAAAGTACCTAAAATATCGGGACAGTTTACGTGTCCCTATTTGAGCAACAGACCTCAAAACTTAGTGCATAGTTCTGTGAGTTATATAGACCGCGCGAAAGAATCTAAAAACTGCTCTTTAATGCAGATTTTTATGAAAAGAGTTTTTGTCTAATAGGAATAATTCTCAAAACATGCGGCATCATTTTAATTTAATGTTGGGAAATATCAAACTGAGTTAGATAAAGGTATACTTTCCTCGTTTCAATCCAAAACTGTACAAGATTCTGTCGAATCAATTTGCTAATTATTTTGCATCGTTTATTGCAATCACAACGCAAATTTGTTGGACAAGAATGTGTCTTTTCATAAACCTCTTTCGCCTCAGTTCACATTGTCCTCTTGTTATATCGACGACATCAGTAATATAATTGCGCAAATCTCAATGACAAAAAAGAGAATAAGAGATATAAAAGAAAATTCACAGAACCTATTGTACAATTGATCAATTGTTTTCATTTATGATTTTGTTTCCCCTTAACCATCCTTACAACTGCGTGAAAAAGGACCGAAAATAAAAATTAGTCACGCGTCGTTTTAAATGGCTTCAAGGACTGTTCATGTAAAATTTGAATGAAACTCGAACAACGTATTTGGACGTGACTGAGAAATAAATTGAATGCGAGCGAAGCGAAGCAGTCCATGGCCCGAGGCAGCAAGGTCAAAGCTGTAGACTCATGTGCAAACAAATTCTACTAATATATTTCGTACTCGGGCAGCTATTCAGTTTAATAAGTTAGAATAAGTTAAAATAATTCTACACTTATTTAAGCAATAAATAAGTTGATTCGACCACGGAGCTGAACCGCTGACGTGAGTGGATCAATTTCCCAAATAGTCGGTTGAAATCCTAAAACATATCAAATTCATTTTGGAAATTCGCTCAACTCACGTCAGCGGTTCAGCTGCGTGGTCGAATCGACTTATTTATTGCTTGAATAAGTGTGGAATTATTTTAACTTATTCATCAAAACAGAGCATACAAGAAACTGAAAAACAACCGCTCATAAGACCAACTTGCAGTTAACTGTCGCTAGGGATGTTGCGATATTATCGATATTAGTAAATATCGATATTTTAGACATTCGATACTATCGCAATATCGGAAGAATAATGTCAATATCGAATTTCGATATTTTTGTCTATACTGTAGCAATTACTTTCTTTTGTACAACATAATTACAACTCCTAACAATAAAATCAGAAGGCACTTATTTAACCTATACAATCACAGAATGTTTTTTTTTTTTAGTTTCTAAACATGTCTATGTCTGTAACCTAAAAAAAACACGCTTGACCATAAAGTAACCTACCATCTACAATGTATCGTCCTGAACATAGACTTACCTCCCGCTAGTATTTGAGTTTGACTTGTAGTTTCAGAACCGCATAAGCAAAATTTTACATAACCACTAGTCATACGTAAGTAAACAATTACCAATATTTCTGAACTTAAACTATTGTTTAGAGTTTTCTTTTTTCTAAGATGTATAATATTTGATTCCCGCGAAAATGATTGAGTTTTAGTGTCAGTTTTACGTGTAGTTTCAGAATACAAGATAATTATGAATGAAACTTTAAACAAGAGTTTTTTTGGGAAAATTATAACTTTGATTGGCCATTATGTTGGATAGAGTCAACACACAGACCTCAGGTTTGCTCCAATCTTCTTCTTTTATCGAGACCTTTAAAATGAGGTGTCACTCAATAGGGGTTCTCGTTTAAAACTTTTGGGGGTGGGTGTAAAATTTACGATACACCAAAAAACTTCATTTTTGGTCATGTTAACAATCTCCAAAGCAAATCTGTCTATTTCCATTAATGCAAAAAAAATAATATGGGAGGGGGGCTTTTAAGACACCTGGTACATAGTTAAAAAATAATAACGCACATTTAAAATAGTTGATTAGCTGAGAATTGAGAATATTTTGTACACTATGTTTAAATTTTTGTTAGTATTTTTGTAAAATTATGTTTGAATATAACCGACACGAGCGTTTCTAAATTTCCACCGCAATTCCCTTTACGTGTTTTACTGGTTCTGATTTGATTTTTTTACATTCCCGCAATGCTAATACAAAACCATATGCTTCATCGCGGGGGGTCGAAATGGAAATCCAATAATGTCACGAAATATGATACGTAATAATAAAGTTACGAGTAACAGCCGGTGACGATACGCCCTCCCCCCCCTTCCAAAGAGGGTCAAGCTTGCAATATCATAAGAACCAATAAAGCTGCATCAGTATTCAGCGGACGGAAAACGCTGACCACTCCAGTATCTTAAACTCTTCAGATGTTGCGGGTATAAACGATTCCGTCCCCTCCTTTTATTGTCCTACGGGACCCTCTTTGAATTGGAATTGTACTTCTGTTTTGCTTATCTAAGTATTGTTTGCAACGGGGCCGTCATCCCGGGGTTATCTGTATCGTTTCGTCTTGGACGCGACGTTAAAGGAGCTACGCTATCTGGTGGAGAATTAATTAATTGCTTAATGGAAACTGTTTTTCGTGGTGAATTGGAAGTAATCAAGTTTTTAAATAAAAACACTTATTAAGTATTAAGGCTCTGCTGTATTTGATCATAATGGTGGTCTAATCCTGTTGGAGTTTTACTTCAAAGCCGTTCCCAAAAGACCCATTGCAATAGAGTATATTTATACGAGTGTGGAAAAAATGTATTTCTAATCTGCAGCAGGTAGTTTTCCACATTAAAATTAATAAAAACAAGAAAGCAGTCGTGGGACTGCCGGCACAAGTGAAATCGGTCATCAATATAAATCGTTGGTTATATTGTTTGAATCCGAAATTATATCATTACTACTGTGCGTCCGGACTTCAGTTGGCAGTACGGGAAAAGGCTATGCAATAAATTTCATATGAAGTTTCCGTACTACTACCGGCACTGCTGACATCGGCCGCTCTATGAATTCACTGAATGTGTAGATGATGACGTAATTTTGTAAATGGTATCAAATTAAAGCTAATAAAACTGTCTTTCCTCATGTGACACCAAGAAATGTATGTACAAATTGTACATTTGTTAGTTTGATAGGCTTTTATAACTGAAACGCAACTGAGAAGGACATAATAAATGTAATTAGCGAGGATTTTTTTTTTAAATATTCGGTCAGGAAACTTTTTCAAGCAGAAAAGTTGTACAAAAATAGAAAAATTCATTTTTTTGTAATTTGATTTTTACTTTCTCACTATACTATAGTATAGAGAAAGTATAGTGATCGCAAAAAAAATCGATGTTGAGATTTTTGTGGAAATATCCGTTTTGGGACCACCTGAGTCCAAAAAAGTGATTTTTACAAAATGTCTGTCTGTATGTATATCTGTATGTATGTCTGTATGTCTGTATGTCTGTATGTCTGTATGTATGTCTGTATGTAGACAAAGCTAGAGAGAAAACTATTCGATCGATTTCAACCAAATTTGCACCAGACATGTCCAGTACGCCTGTATAGATGCACGAAAAAGGATTTTGAACAATTTTGAAAAACTACCCCCTTTTTGGCCAAAAAACCCCCAAAAAATCAGTTATTATTTTTTTATAAAAAAACGGCTCTAACGATTTTGATAAAATTTGGCTTATTTGTAGCCTTTAATGTGCCCTACCATATACAAAAACCCGCATCTTTCTAAAAATTCTCGTTTAGCTAATAATAATAATAATAACTGATTTTTGGGGTTTTTTGGCCATAAAGGGGGTTGTTTAAAAAAATTTCAAAACCATATTACGTGCATCTATGAAGACCTAATTGACGTGTTTGGTGCAAATTTTTTCGAAATCGATCGAATAGTTTTCTCTCTAGATAATAATAATAATAATATTTATTAGTTAATCTCCAACTTTAATAAAAAAAACTCTCCTACCCCACCCTACAAGTCACAGTGAATCTGTTTAGTAATTTAAATGTATTTGTGAGAAAGTATGTGCCAGTTCCTGGTACCGTTTATTTTACTTGGGCTGCTAGTTTAGGCAGTAGGAGCCGCAGAAATCAAGAGTTATTATTGTGTATTTGTAAATGGCGCGATCGCAGTGTTTCTGCTTGCCTTTATATAAATTTAAACGCAATGTTTAACAGTTTTATCTTTTTTATACACATGTACCAATATATGTAATGTGGCTTCACAATACATTTTAAATAACACTAAAATGTGCACCACTGTATCGACAAACACACCCTAAACCAGCCGAGAACAAACTAACACTGAACAATCTTGGGTTTCGTTATTTGTGTATGGTTACTGCAAAACAATCATATAACATACTGTAGACTACATTCTTTTTTTATTACACAGCTATATTGTATTTATTGACATTTATCAACAGATACAGTCGCATGTTGTCAGGTCGGGTAGTAGATCCGCAACAGCCCATATGTCCTGTACTGTCAACTAAAGCCCGGACGCACAGTAGTAATTGCTTCGCTATTGCTTGATTTAATTTTAAGGGTAGTTATCCCATTTCGTCCCTTTGACTTAAGTAATCAAATTGCAAATAGTTTTGTATTCTCTTGAAAATAATATTACATAATTTTAGGTCTTTAGCTTGTATGAAGTTAGTTTAATTTTCATATATTTTATAGGGGCAGCCCATTTCAACCCCTTAGATTGGGATACAAACTATCCTATATTTTAAGTTGGAATAAATCAAACATTTTGAAAAAATTGCATTAAGATCGGTTGAGTAGTTTCGGAGTTAATCGCGAACAAACACCGTGACAATGGATTTTTGTATTCGTATAGATTATTATAAGATGTTGTTCAGTATTGAAATGTACAATTATATATCAAAATAAAGATACAAATATTATCTTTTAGTTTCATTCAGATTGTTTGTTTAGTTTTCAATATAATTATGTTAAAATTAATGCATGTAACTAGTGGACCGGGCAATGCTTCGCTATTGCTTGATTTACCTAACCTAAAATTATATTCAGTTTTTGATCCAAATCAGTTGTTGATCAAAATCAGCTGTTGATCAAAATCAGCTGTTTTAAGCTTTTCATACGAACAGCTGTTTTTTGTGCCCCTGATAAAATCAAAAGAAATCTTTCTTCTTCTTCCTTAAGATTGACCTTCCATAAGATTAACATGGCAACTTTGAGGGCCACTGGGGCGAAGCCCTTAACATACATTGAGCTCATTTTAAGGGAAGCACAACTTCAGAGTGAGCTCTGTAAAATGACACCAAAAACATTAAAATCGGTTAAAAACTCTAGGAGGAGTTCTACTCACAAAATAACCCCTAGCAAATTAATTATGTATAGATTTTCGTTGGTATGTTGAATCTCTTTGTAACATTCTTGTTAGTTCAGGATGTAACAAAGTGGTTCAAATAGAGTTTGTAATTTTAAATGTATAGGCCTGATTTAGTTAATATTCTATTTAATATTTAAATATACAATTACTGTATATATCAAAATAAAGATAAAAATTAAATCTTTTAATGGCTTTTAATTTCATTCACATTGTTTGTTTAGTTTTAAATATAATTACGTTTAAACTCATGTACCGTATGTTTATGGTTATTCATGGTGTCAAATAATTTGTTTATTATTATTATTTTTGAAAGCGGAAATGTGATTTGGAAATTATTAAACAATTCATAGATAAGATATGTATTTTATATAAACAACATTTTAAACAATATATCTTTAAGTATATAGATATGTAACAACCGATGTTTGAATTGAATTATAATACAGTAAGCATTGTTCGTTGGTGTTTTTTTTAGTTTTCCAATCTAACCTAAAAATTATGGTAATATCTAAGGTCGGGAGTAGTAAATGAGCACCGATCATGGTCCCCAGAACAAGTTTTGGTGTGTCATTAAACATTTTATATACAGACTATAGGTATTTATATATATGTTCGCACTCTAACGGCCGCATTTTAAGTCAGATTTGGTCCAAATTTAATACACACAATGGTTGGCTACGTCGCCCGGACGAGTTCGTTGGCCAAAAAATCCAACAACCGGAAGCACGTTTTTTGACCGGAAGTAAATATTCTTTTAGATATCTTATAGTTCGTTTGGTTCCCCCATAATCGATCAAAACGTATGAGATTTGTCGTACTAGAATGAAATTGTTTTAGGGCTTTATCTAAAAAAAATAAGTGTAGGATATTATTACGCACTTTTTGTTTTCTTACACGATCTTATAGCTCGCTTGGTTCCCCCGAAACCGATCAAAACGTAGAATACTATAAAAGTACCCGGTTCAAATCCGCGTGGGGGATTTTGCCATGAGGGCATGTTCTGTAAGATGCGAGCGAAGCGAACTAGTCCATAGCTAGTAGACGCAAGGTGCAAACTCACAAATCGAGTTTTTCCCGCTGCGAGTGGAACGAAGCAGCGCGTGAGTCGAAGTTTAGGGTGCAAACAAATTCTTCTAATATATTTAGCACACAGAGGCAGCTATTCAGCGCTTTCGTGAGTAGACCAATTTCTCAAATTGTTGGTTGAAACCCTGAAACATATACATTAAATTTTGGAAATTCGCTAAATTCACGTCAGCGGTTCAGCTGCGTAAGCGAACTATTTGTATCTTGTCCGATTTAAAATTATTAAAATCTACATAATACAAAATAACATAAACATGATTGCCTATAGACTTAAATAAAAATCAAACTTCGGATTAAACAAAATGTTGATTGAATGAATTTGTTTTTAGTTTTGTTCTACAAATATAAATGTAGGATGTTATTCTGCACATTTTTTTTACGCGACCTTATAGCTCGCTTGGTTCCCCAAAATCAATCAAAACGTAAAATACTATAGAAGTACCCGGTTCAAAAAGCCATGTGGTGGATTTTACCGTCAGTTTGGCGTGCGAAGATCGCAATGTTTTTTGTGTGTTGAAGATACTCCCAATATTCGGAATGGCGCAATGCTTTGTGTGTTGAAGATACTCCCAATACGGGGGTTGGCGTGCGGAGCACGCAATGCTTTGTGCATTGAAGATATTCCCAATATTTGGAATGGCGTGCGAAGCACGCAATGCTTTGTGTATTGAAGATACTCCTATAATGCGGAATGGCGTGCGAACCATTTTTCAGCTATTTAGCACCGTCGTGAATACCTATTTCCCAAATTGTTGGTTGAAACCTTAAAACATAGGCCTATAAACTTAATTTTGGAAATTTGCTCAACTCACGTCAGCGGTTCAGCTGCGTGGTCGAATTATTCATTTTTGCGAACCCGCGGGTACGTGCTTGTATATTACGTACTTATATTTGAATCGTACACAAGATACAGCGACGAGACAGGTCGCTAAACGGTCCGGGCCGATTGTAATCGCAACGATTAAAGATCCCCGACAAATCAGAACCGTAAATACGTCCTATTCCAATTACAACTGAATTTTATTGTAAAACAAGTTTTTCGTTTATTTCCACTCGCATAAATCGTACAGCATTGGGTCGATTAAAACCACCGTTGACGTTCATTTATTAGCGAAATAACTGTCTCGCGTTGGAAGCAATTAAAATAATCCAAACCCGCGGTTCAAAATGGCGGAGTCAGTAATACGTTTCTCTTTAGGTGTGGGCAGGGTCGGATAAAATCGTGAGGTAGCCGGGGACAAAAAAATAATGGTTTTCTAATGAATGGGTTTGCATTTTTCCTAAATCATATTTTATTGTTCTACTAGACGCCGAAACGTTCCCCAGAGAGTAGGGGGGGATTTTATTAATTGCTTTTCTTGTTTTTTTTATTGCATGTGATCTCGTTATTGGTTTATAGGGACGCCGTACTTAGTGTCGGATTTATTATTCAATAACGCGGATCCGGTCGTAGTCGTAATCGAGCGGCCCATCGATGGAGTCGTTACTGGGAACAATCTTTAATTTAAATTACAATAAATGTTTTGCACTGAACTACGGTTCGAATTGAGATTGAAATTTTATTGTATCGAAACTTTCAAAGTGTATGGAAGTGTTTGGTTCGCTATCGTATTTATTTCTAAGCTGTTAATTTTGCAGTAAATCGACACAAATTTGATTTTTCCCCTTAAATTATGTTAAAATTTCTTAGATTATAATTACTTCAGAATAATAGTTTATGTTTTAGTTGAAGGATTTGCTGAATTAGAGTTACGTATCGATTGCACAATAATTATGCAATCTTAACGCAAGCATTGCAAATCATTGCACAATCATTACGCAATCATTGCACAATCATTGTAAGGTAATTAATTGGACAATGATTGCGTACAAACTACTGTAATTATTTGTTTCTCTATAACCGACAAAGGTATCACAAGGCCCCAAGGCTAGCGAGTGACGGCTGCTTATGACTGGCGGTCCAATCTGTCCTTTTGTACGGATCCGGGTGGGCACTGCACCTATCCAAGCCCGAAATCCGGGCACACCGCCTACCCAAAGAGATGTACAGAAGACGTCTGGCGCATGTGCAGAGACGTTCAGCGCTTAGAGTATCGTATACGGTTTCTGAGCCGGCAGTTCTGGTCGTTGCCTGAGAGATACTTGTTGCAGACGACATTTAATTTACAGAAGAAGATCCGAAGTACGCCGAGAGGTGGTAAGGAAGGCAGAGCGAGATCGTGGCTTCGTGGCGGTCTTTGTGGGAAGAGGTTGAGAGAGGACGTTGGCACGAATCATCCCAGAAATAAGAACTTGGATGGTGCCGACAGCATGGTGAGATTTCTGGCCATGGCTATTTTCGGTCTTTCTTGTTTAAAATGGGCAAGACGGCGTCTCCAGTGTGCCTGAACTGGGCACGTATATCAGACGACGCTGAACACACGTTTTTTATCTGCACTAGGTGGGGGACTCGGAGAGAAAAACGTTAGAGGAGGAAATCGGGTCGTTATCTCCTGAGACGGTGAGTGAGGACATATCCTGCTGGAAGCGAACAACTGTACACTGTTTTCGCAATACGATAGAGCTATTCTGACTATGAAGAAAGAGGATTTAGATCAACACTCCTTAATGTAAAAGAAGCATCAGAACAGGCGTGAGCTAAAAAAATAGACCTAGCCCGAAGTAATGTGAAGAACGATTCCAAACTAGAGCCCAGAAGAAAGGGGTGAAGTTTAGTGGGAGAGCCCCACACACCAGCAGCAGTAAGGACCCCCTGATGGTGCATAAGGAGTATTCTCCACCTGGACAAAAAAAAGGTATAACAATGACATTTGGCACATCTGTCCCAATGTACCTCAGAATCCACTAACAATGTGAAAACCACTACCACAGGAAAACTCGTATTTTTCCAAACAACTCATTTGAAAATTGAAAATTTTTAACATTGGGCTTATGCAGTTTAAAATAATTACATATTATGTTTATTGACTATAATAATAACAGTAATCAGCCGTTTCCTATAATATTTCCATTATCAGCTGATTTCAACACCAAACGTAACGAAAACATTATTTTTGTGCTGTTATTAACCGTTCTAAAACCCTTTTCACCAGTTTCTGCATTCTTTATATTTCTGTATAGGTAATATAAATTATCTAATGATTATAATTATTATTTGTTATTTCTAAAATACATAAAACAAATTCAGTATGATTCGTATTTGCATACATTTTTGTAAAAAAAAGGAACTGAGCGATGCTCGGTCGCCCAGGTACTATCTTCAGAATCAGACAAGCAATCACGTTAGCCTTAAGGTGTTGCGTCAATTTGGCATTTTCCCCTTAAAAAAACACACTCAAAACTCAAATGAACTATTCATCCGTCAGATAAAATAAAACCTGAACACAAAATCTCACAATAAATACCTTTACTAACCCTCAAACGCGTTTCAACGACAATGTCGCTATCCTCAGTGATGCACGGGCTACAGTAACCAAAACTATAACTATATGAGGATGGCAACATTGTCGTTCAGGTTTTATTTTATCTAAGTTACTTTCTCACAAATTAAACTCTTTAGTTATTTATTACTGTTTGTTTAATAGTTGTTTAGATAGCAGATATTAATAACGACTGAAAGGAATTTAGAGTAACTATTGAACGTCCCCATTACATTTAATTCAAAACTATTTCAGATCCGAGTTTCGTGGTCCAAAAATGCATAGCTAGTTTCATTGAAATCGATGTAGGTTTTCTATTTAGGCCTACGTACATGATCAGTTGTGCGTCAATAAGAATAGCCATTTGTTACCAAACTGTCGGCCAGTTTTATATCTCCTAAATGTGAAAAATAAAATTTTGAGGTACATTTCACGTCTATGAGTAAGCCTACAACTACCTAGCTTTGATAGACAAATCAAAGTTAAATGTATATTAACAAAAAATATATTATATCAATAAATATATTACACTGTGTATTTCTTATGGGGATTTTTAGTAATTTTGAACCCCCCCCCCCAAAACCTCCTCTAAAATTTCGAATTTTTTTAAACCCTTAGTTAGCGACCACCTAGGGCCCTATAGGAAGCTACATACTAAATTTCATTCCAATCCGTTCTTTGTTTTTTTTTTTTAGTAACTTTGACCCCCCCCAAACCTTCCCTAAAATTTTGAATTTTTTTTAAACCTTTCTTAGCGAGCTCCTATAGCCCTAGAGGAAGCTACATACCAAATTTCATTCCAATCCGTTCGGTGGTTTTCGAGAAATCGTGATTTAGTAACTTTGACCCACCCCCCAAACCTTCC
>JAGFPH010000017.1:810823-828503 GCA_018207615.1 Philaenus spumarius
TCATTTCGTAAATTGTGTTAAAATAGTTTACTTGGTAATTCCTCAGAAACAGACATTGTGCTTCTTCATTTCGTAATTTGTGTTAAAACAGTTTACTTGATAATACCTCTGAAATGGACATCGTGCTTCCTCATTTTTGTGTTAAAACAGTTTATTTGGTACTACCTCAGGAATGGACACTGTGCTTCCTCATTTCGTAAGTTGCGGTAAAATAGTTTACTTGGTTATGCCTCTGAAATGGACATTGTTCTCCCTTATTTCGTAAGTTGTGTTAAAATAGTTTATTTTTTTATACCTCTGAAATGGACATTGTGCTTCCTCATTTAGTAAGTTGTTTTAAAACAGTTTACTTGGTTATACCTCTGAAATGGACATTACGCTTCCTCATTTCATAAGTTGTGTTAAAATAGTTTACTTGGAAATGGACAATACATTCCTTATTTCACAAAATTCCATAGACGTTTGCAAAATGACCAGAGTTTTGCGTGAATGACGGGAATTTTTATAATACGTGGAGAAACGTTTTCAGCAGCCCACCCGTTCCAACGGACGCCTGGACAGCGATAAAGGGTATAATATTGTGTTTTCTATTTTGTCTGTTTAAGGGTTACTCCACAACACATATCAACTCCAATAAAAGCGTGTGTACGCTCGTGAGTGACATATAATGTAACAGCTGATTTCACCCATCACACTTGTAACACTTAAACAAAATCTAGTAGATTATACTTTGGGGTTATGTTTACAATTTCAATCATTATAATTTCTTGTGAAGTTGATTTTCTTAAATATGTGTTATATTACATGTGTGTTCTATAATACGTTATAAGATTTGCTTTTAGGTTATAAACTGAATATATACAACTATTTGTCATCAATATAATATTCTTTTGTACATATTTTAAGAAGAAATTCCTATTATTTTAACTTCGGAAACATTCGTACATCTTCGTATAACATATTATAAACATATTCCATTATTAATTTCTTCACTATAATATTAAGAACTTCTAATTCATTTGATCTATCAATATGAAATAAAAAGATGTAAAATGAAAAGACAATATTTTGATGTCTCTTTAGATATATAATAACGTATATAAATACAAAATTTTAACAAATAGACCTACAGTTTTATAATCCTTTTAATTGTGCACATTTAACGAGTTAAAAATCCCCGTCAGAACAGTTAGGTAGGCCTAGATAAAGTCAGTTGTTTTTAAATAGTATTCTTTTAAATGATATATTTTTGATGTGTATTTAATTAATCTTTCTGGCATTTTTCACGGTTGCTTACTATAGTTTGAAAATATTCTTTTCGTGATTGGAGTACATTACTGTTATTCTATGTTAGCACGATTTCACTGGAATATAGGCCTAGTAACGATAATCACAATTTCACAGTTTACATAAAAAGAAGCGATTTCTTCCCTTGAAACAGTTCCCCAATGCAATTATAAAACATCCCGCCTTCATCTTCACAGTGGCTGCGGGTTTCTTACTTTAAAGTAAAAATTTACGAAACAGAGCTTAGCTCCGTTCCCAGGTGTAGTTTGAAATACATATCCCATTAAAAAAGTGTCTCGGTGTATGCAATTATAAAAGGATCTGCGATACACCTGCCCTAACTTAGACACTTGCAATATCCCGGGCTTACCCCCTCGCTAAGCCCCCGCCACCGCCTTCGCTACTACTTTTGTTCCACATCGGAGTGTTTTCTGTTTAAATAAAATCTCTGCTCGAATGTATTATCTAAATATTCGCGAGAAGGTAATTATTTGGGTTTGGGCGTGAAAGATCGGGGTGAAGACTAATGTTAAATTAAAGAAGGCGGTTATCGGTTGGCTAACAGGTGGTACTGTAATGTATGGATATGATTCAGTTGGAGCTCGTATGAGACAAAATGAAACAAATCTTCCTATAAACATATGTTCAGAAACGTTTCTTTTCGATTTCCAAGGCTATCATTTAAAAAGTAAATTCATTTACCACGTTGATAACTGCAAGGAAATTATTACATGTAACTGTCTGTCCATCGATCAGGCAGAAGATTTAAAATTTTGGGGTGTCCATCTGGATGGCAAAATGTCTTGGAAAAAGCATATTAGCCTTCTTCGTAAACAAATTAGAATGTACATAAGAGCTTTTTATTTTTTGAGAAAGGTTTGTGATATAAAAGTCCTTCGGATGCTGTATCACGCTTTCGTCCATTCAAGGTTGCAATACGGGATTAAATGTTGGGGTGGGGCTTCTAAATCTGCAATTCGACCTTTATATATAACACAAAAAAGTTTTATTCGTATAATATTATTAAAGAATAAATTCCATTCTTCATTTCCATTGTTTACGCAATTAAATAGTCTTACCCTGAAACAATTTTTTGTATACAAAGTTATGAAAGTTTACTTTATAAGGAGTGGTAATATAAATACTGATACAATTTATTATTCAACCAGAAGTAGATCTGCACTGCAATTAAAACATCCAAAAGTAAATCGCTCCTGTTTTCAAAGATCCTTCTTATTTGTAGGCCCAAAAGTTTTTAATTTGCTTCCAATCCGCTTGAGAGCAGAAAAAATGATTCGTAACTTTTTAACTTCTGTGAAAAGTTGGCTGATGAAACTCGAAGTAATTGAAGTCTTAATCTGTGTAACTAAGTAGTTTTTAAGTTATTCGTGTTTGTACAGTGCTGTGGTGATCTATTTGTTGTATGTATGTTCTTGTCAGTTACCAGATGACTTTTAATTTATTGTAATTATTTGTATAGTTATGTTTTATTTAGTTGTGTTTATAATTATTAGTAAAAGTGCTTTGTTTCTGGTTTTCTTTCTCTGCCTATATATGTTTGTATTGTTTGTCCTCTTGCATCAGCAAGCCGCACATAGCAGTTAAAATGTATGTGTTAAAAGGTAGACCAAACTTAAATTTTTATTTTCTTCTCTCTCAAGTTATTATCAACATTTTTGTTTTTTAGTTTATCAAATTCACCAACCATCGGTTACAGGGAAAGATGGTTGGGTATTTCCTACACATTAGTATATTGTTTAATTGTATATAAAAAGGAATCAATAAAAAAAATATTATTAAATTATTATTATATTTTACCAGCTGACCGCCATTTTGTTTTCCTTATGCGGCGTGAGGTAGGTAGAAAATGTAATGCCTATCGAAAAAAAGTGTTATTAATTGGTTGCTATGGCAATGACAAATATAAAATACGAGTAATGAAAAAATCGTTACCTAATTGGTTGCTATGGCAATGAATGTAAAGACGATATCAAGCGCTGAAATATTAGGTCAGGCTTAGAAAGTAATTTTAAGTCTAGGCCTAACCTAAAATTATTGAATTATTGTATTTATGTTGCCGTTAAGACAGGTAAAATAAATTAAACATGCACACAATAATTTTAGGTTAGGCCTAGACGGATGTACCAACATTTTATGTTTATTGAATGTATTTACAATGAATGGACATTTACCTGTGTTTACCATCTTAGATTTGGTGTTATAATTAATTCTACACCTTTATTATAATAAAATTAAACGTATGGAAACAGTAAATATTTGCATAAAAAACAAACTATTAATAAACGGCAATTGAAAGATTAAAATTATGTGTGTATGTTGCCGTTAAGGCTGGTAAAAGAATTGAAGAAAAGGCGTGATGAACTTCGTTCCTGACGGGGGTCCCACGATCGCACACATTTACTTTTTTAGTAAATAATTTATATCTGTAGAACTTTGAGTTGAAATTTTTCCCGTTAGTCAACAATGTAAAAGACCTCGTTTGAAAAACGTAATTAACTTGTTTTCATTAATAAACAAATAAATGTTGATAAATAAGAAGATATAACCAGTACTGTTTAAAATATAACCTTAACTAACTTAATAAATTGAGGAAGAAAACCAATACGTTTGAGCATAGAATTATTTGGTGATTATAAAACCAACAAATAGAGATTAAAAAAGTCAAATTAAGAAACTAAAGGAGATTCAACCAATAAGGAGGGAAAAAACCATAAAATTGAGGATTAAAACCTTTTATGTCCGAAGGTGGTGCACGTTACTCATCAAAGAAAATAATTCGACCACGCGGCTGAACCGCTGACATAGGTTTAGCGAATTTAAAAAATGACGTTTATACGTTTTAGGGTTTCAACCATTCAACCAACTGTTTGAGAAATTGGTCTACTCACGAAGACGCTGAATTGCTGCCTCTTTGTAAGAAATATATTAGTAGAATTTTTTGTTGGCATCTAAGCCTCCAGCTTCGACGCACGCGCTTTGCGAGTTTGCATCTCGACCTTGCTGCCTCGGGTTATGGACTGCTTCGCTTCGCTCGCAGCGTACAGAAGATGATCCACGTGGATTTGAACCGGGTACGCATTATGGTATTTTACGTTTTGTTCGATTTTGGGGATTTTTGTTTTTTTAAGGTCATGTAAAAAAAACCGACGTGTTTACGTACCACATTTGAACAACGAAATCGGACTTAAAATGCGACCACTATAATGCGAACACATATATACATATACATTTTAATGACATCCCAAACACTGTTCTGGGGACCATGAACGGTGCTCATTTACTACTCACGGCCTTAGGTTTCACCACAAGGGTCACTGCAATAGCTCATCTTTCCTATGAAAATTCGCTAAAAACCCAACTTGTTCCTATAAAGATTTTAAATGAAAATAATTCCTGATCGGAAAATGTTTATAAAAATAATCGGTACCAGGAACTGGCACATACTTTCTCACAAACATATTTAAATTATTAAACAGATTCACTGTGACTTCATAATTGTAGGAGAGGTAGGAGAGGTGATTTATTAAAGTAGGAGGTTAACTAATAAAGATTATTTTATTATCTAGAGAGAAAACTATTCGATCGATTTCGAACAAATTTGCACCAAACACGTCAATTAGGCCTATATGGATGCACGAAAAAAGGGTTTGAAACATTTTGAAAAACAACTCCCTTTATGGTAAAAATCTCCAATAATAAGTTATTATTATTATTACTAGCTAAACGAGAATTTTTAGAAAGATGCGTCTTTTGCATATGGTAGGGTACATTAACGGCTACAAATAAGCTAAATTTTATCAAAATCGTTAGAGCCATTTTTTTTTAATAAAAAATAATGACTGATTTTTTGGGGGGGTTTTTGCCAAAAAGGGGGTTGTTTTTAAAAAATGTCAAAACCGTTTTTCGTGCATCTCAACAGGCATACTTGACATACATACATACAGACAGACATTTTGTAAAAACCACTTTTTTGGACTCATGGGATCCCAAAACGGATATTTCCACAAAATTCTCAACATCGATTTTTTTGCGATCACTATACTTTCTCTATACTATAGTATAGTGAAAAAGTAATAGCAAGAGTACATTTTTGTATCCCGTTTAGTTTTTTAGTTTCTCCACCCTATACGTAGAAAGTATTGTTTTCGTCCAAATTTTCGAATTTTAATTTTTAGTGGAATTTTTTGTTTTGTTGCTCCCTGAACCCCCAAAATTGTTTAGTGGAATTGTCTGTGTTGGCGCTTCTGAACCCAAAAATATTTTTAGTGGAATTATTTGTTTTGGTGCTCCCTGAGCCCAAAAAAGTGTGTTTTTTTTTATGTCTGTCCGTGTGTCTTTGTGTCTGTAAGGATGTATACAGAGCTGGAGACCATACCAACGGTCCGATTTTGATGAAATTTAAGTGTACTTCTGTAATATCTCCAGGCGTGTTTTTAATTTTTTCAAATTTTGGATTTTTAAGGGGTTTTACCTTCCAAAAGTTGTAAAAAAACGAGAAAAATAAAAAAATTTCAAAAACGGCTCTTATATTTGATAAAATTTCGCTTATTTGTAGCCCTTAATTGCACCCTACCATATGCAAAAAACCGCATCTTCATAAAAACTCTCGTTTAGGTAATAATAATAATAGTAACTGATTTTGGGGTTTTTTTTGCCAAAAAGGGGATTGTTTTTCAAAATTTTTCAAAACATTTTTTTGTGCATCTAAACAGGCCTAATTGACATGTTTGGTGCAAATTTGTTCGAAATCGATTGAATAGTTTCAATAATAATAATAACAATACTTTCTCCATATACTACGTATAGGGTGGAGAAAGTAATAATATAATATGGATGTGTGTTACATGCATCTAATATTTTCCATGGTAACATTTTCCTACTTTTGCAATTCTAAATAACCACCTCCTATACTACTCTTGGGAAGGTATAAAGTTTCAACTGGGAGAAAGTATGTGGCAGTTATCTGGTACCGTTTATTTATTGAATGGTGTAACTGAATAAATGGACAACAGTAAAATAGCCTAACGATGGTAGGCTGTATTATTGTAATGCATCAAACTAATGAGGGTTGTTTTACTACTAGACTTAGTTCGATAATTTTGACGAGTTGATACTAACACAAATGGGCATCACAAAATCACACTTGAAAATGTTTACAAAAACTTACTATTTCTTAGCAATTCTCATTTAAAATGTTCAAATGGTTACCATTTTAAACAGACGATTGAAAAAGGTTAATTTATTTGTATTTATGAGTAACGTGCAAAACCTTATTGTTTTTAACCTTCAATTTGATGGTTTTACCCCCCCTTATTGGTTGTACCGCCTAATGTATTTCTTTAATTTCTTAATTTTACAGCTTCAGTCTGTATTTATTGGTTTTATCCCCCAGAAATTAATTCTATGCTCTAATTTATTGGCTTTCTTCCTCAATTTATTAAGTTAGTAACTAACGTACCTGTTAAGTTATAACTGGTTATATCTCCTTATTTATCAAAATTTATTGGTGTATTACATTTATTGGTTTCATACCTCTTATTATTGGTTTTATTATTTAATTTGTTAGTTTAGATAGTATTAATTGGTTGCATTTCACAAGTATTAGTTGTATCTTCCCATTTATTGATTGCAGTCCTAAATTTATTGGTTTCTTACTTGTCAGTATTGGTTTTATTCTTAAATTTATCTGCTTAACCATTATTAATTGGTTTGTATTTCCATACTATTGATTGCATCCCTAAATGTATAGTTTTCATACCTCTTATTATTGGTTTTACTCTTTAATTTATTAGTTTAGCCGGTATTAATTGGTTTGTATTTCCCAACTATTGTACCTCCAAAATTATTGATTGCATTCCTAAATTTATTAGTTTCATACTTGTCATTTTTTATTTTTTTTATTTATTAGTTTAGCCAGTATTAATTGGTTTTTATTTCCCTACTACTGGTTTAATCTCTTCATTTATTGATAGCATACCTAATTTTATTGGTTTCATATCTCTTATTATTGGTTTTATTCTTTAATTTATTAGTTTAGCTAATTGGTTGTATTTCCCAACTATAACCTGTATCTCCATATTTATTGATTGCATTCCTAAATTTATTGGTTTTATACTACTTGTCATTATTGGTTTTTTTATAATTTATTAGTTTAGCCAGTATTCATTGGTTTTTATTTCCCAATTATTAGTTGTATCTCCCCATTTACTGATTGCAGGCCTAAATTTATTGGTTTCATACTTGTCATTATTGGTGTTATTCTTCAATTTATTAGTTTATCCAGTATTTATTGGTTTTTATCCCCCTACTATTGGTTTCATCTCTCTATTTATTGATTGCATGCCTTAATTTATTGGTTTCATACCTCTTATTATTTTTTGTATTATTTAATTTATTAGTTTAGCCAGTATTAATTGTTTTCATCTCTCCATTTATTGTTTGCATTCCTAAATAAATGTATAAGTTTAATACTGGTTTTACTCTTTAATTTATTAGTTTAGCCAGTATTCATTTTATTTAACTACTATTAGTTTTATCTCCCCATTTATTGTTCGCATTCCTAAATTTATTGGTTTTATACCTCTTATTATTGGTTTTATTCTTTATTTATTAGTCGAGCCAGTATTAATAGTTTTTATTTCCCTACTATTAGTTGTATTTCTTCAAATTTGTTGTTTGTATTCCTTAAATTATGTATTTATTTTTTTAATCCCTCACTATTGGGTGCACCTCTCAGTTAGATGTTTTTTTTTCAATTTATTGGTTTGTTGGTTTCAAATGTCTCTATAATTGGGATAATCCTACTTATTTTATTTCAATCCTCATTCGTGATTCGAATGGTGTGAAGCTACCGTTATATACGTCTCACTTTTCAGGCATTTCCGATGGTCCTGTGCTACGCTGTGGTTCCAATAGGAAGCTCAAAACACTTTCAGCAAGGGGCCAAGTTTTGATTTATTACATCACACGAAACAAACGAACATCCGCCGAAGTATTACAGTTCGATCTTGTAATCCAGAGCAAGTAGTTGTTATACCCGCCTACAGAGGCGCTGCCAGGTGCCAACTTGATCCTGCGTTCGTTCCACTGATCCCTCGGATAAAGAAGGCAGTGTAGACTTTTCGGGAAATTGGATCTCGTTTGTTGCGACACTTTTAAGAAGTTAATTGACGTAGCGCGGCTTAATGTCTGCGGAGGGCTTATCTCGGAAAAACTCGCGACACCAGTAATTTGGCGGGGTTTTATTTTCGCGACAGTAACGACTAGATTAAGTAAAAAGGTTGGAACGTAGATAAAAAATAGTGGATTGTAGTATTCACGTTGCTTAAAAGAAGTTTATAAACTTCAGTAACTTATACTTCACAATAATTTTCAAGGGGAGTTCAACTAAAATTTGTAACCTTTTAACAGTTTTAAAATCTTTATATTATGACTGAACATAGACTACTTTTATAATCAATAATTATGAGAAATAAGATTATTTTATTCATTTAAAAAAGATTGTTGTGATACGGATGACGTAAGCCTATATCTTGAACATGATGAAGTAATAAGTGGTGAAGGAAGTGGTAAAGAGTATGCGGGTCAATCAATAAATATTGAACGACTTATATAAAAAATCGGAATTTGTTTTAAGGTACAGTTCATTTGAAATTAAAATCTTAAATTAAATAAACATTTTTGTTGGAATAGATTTCCATAATAATTCAAATAAAATATGTTTTTAATAACTAAACATAAAATAAGAAATCCACTCAACTTCATTCACTGTCGCCACATAGGATCAAAATTGCTTTCATTGTTTCGTGCAATGCTGAAGACGTTGTGCCATGTTTAGATGCTGTAGGATTTCGGTAACTCGAATTGGCGGATATTAAAGGATTGGATTTAAACAGAAGTGAATGCTACAGATCAGTGATATCAATGAATACAGAACTTATAAGAAGCGCAACGCTTATGGAGTATAGTCAGCCCGGTTAGTTGCCGCCAAATCGAGCTTAGACAGCGCTGGCTGAAAATGTCCACCCGTCTGTGACTCATAAACCCTCCGCGTCAGGTGTGAGTGAGACAGAGAATGGCTGGTTCATTCTCTGTCTCACTCAAACTTGTATCGACGACAGTAGCGCTCTCGCTACCTAGCGGCTGCCGCGCTAAGCTTGCCAGATTCAAATAAAACTAGGCTGAATCTTTAACATGTGGTGCACTTCTTTAAGTTCTGTATTCATTATTAACGACACGTGATGTTTCCCCCACATTGTTTGTAATTTGAGAAGTAAAATTGTTCAATTTATGTTTAATTTCTGTAGTGTCTTCTTCATTTAGAACTCCTAACTAACCAACTAACCACCTAAATACTGGAAGGTCGCAGGGGTTTTTTTTTTAGAAAGTAATTTTCGATTTTTCCAAACCTCGAATGGTTTCCTTCTAGAAACTGGGATTTGCCATGAAAATAAATAAAGCACATTCTGCAGGTGCAAACGGTTGCAAATAAAAACAGTTCAAAAACAATTTATAAACGTTCAATCAAACACATTTAGTCAACATTAGTGGCGTGTATAAGCGAATCTTGTAATCTCGTCACCTCTACAAAGTTTCATATTATTGGAATTTGATTAATTAGTGATCATAAAAATTTTTAAAAAATCGTGTAATACAATAATTTAGGCCTAATTCAGAGGGAACTCCACCTTTTAAAAATTTGTTTTTATTGTTAAAGCAAACATAATTATTTTATGTTTTATAATATGAGAGTTGGTTATAGTGACTTTTCCATAAGTTTTGGCCCCCATCCCCTCCCCCCCGGTTTTTTTTACAGATTTAACTAGGCTTCACTGTGGCCAACATAAATCAAGTTGTATTTTTTTTTTTTTTTGAGAGGTCATTCCATTCTACAACATGTAGTATGGATATTAAATTATATAAAATATTTCTGTAAAAAATTTTATTTAATTTTTTTATAAAAAATGTTAGTAAAATCTTTTTTTAATCATTTCTTAAAATCTTTATCATAGGAACTAATGTATATCCATACTACAGGTTGTACAATGAAATGTCCTTTTCAAAATAAAAAAAAAATATGAGGCTATCTCAAATACAACTAGAGTTATGTCTGCCCCAGTAAATGAAAACGTGAGAAACAAAACTATCGGAAAACGGCCTAGAAAAAGACTCGGTTATTTGGAGAATATACATGTACGCGTTTCGTTTTTAGATAAAATAAACTAATTATAAGGATATTATCTATACTTATTATATATCAAATTGTTCAGGAAATCACAGGGAACAAAACTAGGTGAACAAAAATAAATTGTAATTTTTGTCATTTTTAACAATATTAAGAGGGAAGTGATGAGATGCTTGAAGCAGGGCATCTTTTATTCTATTGAAGAGTTTATGGGGCTGCCATCTACTGAATGATGGAGGTGCTTTTCTTTTTTATATGTTTCAGGGTACTATACTGGGAGAGTAATTTTTGGAACCGCAAAATTATATTAAATGTAAAAAGTATTGACAGTGTTGAAATTTAATATATATAATCAAATTAGTTTAAGAAGAATAAAGTTGCAAAAAGAAGAAAAATTGATGTTTTGTTGTATTTTAGATGTTGTTGCTATCACATTTGAATGTGAATATCATTGGTTATTTTGTTTATTGCTGCGTTTTGTAGTTTTTGGTTTTTGGCTGGTGCTGATGTTGTGTTTTTTGTCTATGTAATGTTTTAATAGTCCTGTAATAATGACGCTTGCTATACAAAATGTACTTGTCAAAAGGGGGAAGAAATAGATAAATTTAAAAAAAATACATATCTACTTAAGCCTAAATATTGTTATATCAAACTCTCCGGTTCCTCAAACACAACGTAACAGAAGCAGCTGATATACAGGGTGTTTACAAACTCACTGGAAATATTTTATGTATATGTTCCTTAGGTCAAGACAATAAAAAAACGTCATATAAATATGGGTCTGAAATACCTAGTTTTCTGTCTGTCTGTTTGTGTTTTTTACAAATTATTTTATAACTTGAGTACTATTTTAGATAGAAACTTCAAATTTGGCACGAACGTGTAGCTTGGTAGGTCAAACATTTGTATAAAATTTCGTTACGATATCTTAAACAGTTTCAAGATGGCGGCCATTTAAAATATTTGATGTTAAATTTCACGAAAATCGTAATTTTTATAAAAAAATGTTACCAGTAATAAAAAATGAAGAATTTTAAGACGAACAAAATCATACTTTATTTGCTACAATTGGATAATAAATAACTGAGTAATGAGACATTTACCTAATTATGTAACAACTGTAGGCCTACACGACAAATTGTTGTTTAGTGCACATTTTGTATGATATTTATTTCAGTAAATGCCTCATTACTCAGTTATTTATTATCCGATTTTAGCAAATAAAGAATGATTTCGTTCGTCTTAAAATTCTACATTTTTTATTACTGGTAACATTTTTTTATAAAAATTATGGTTTTCGTGAAATTTAACATCAGAGATTTTAAATGACCACCATCTTGAAACTGTTTAAGATATCGTAACGAAATTTTATACACTTGTTTGACCTACCACGGTACACGTTCATGCCAAATTTGAAGTTTCTATCTAAAATAGTACTCAAGCTATAAAATAATTTGTAAAAAACACAAACAGACGGACAGACAGAAAACTAGGCATGTCAGACCCATATTTATATGATGTTTTTTGATTGTCTTGACCTAAGGAACAAATACACAAAATATTTCCTGGGAGTTTGTAAACACCCTGTATATTAGACAGGTAAACGGTCCGAATTCATACTAATTTATACGTCATCCGTGTATTACAACAATCTTATTTAAATGAATAAAATAATATTTTTCTTCTAAATATTATAAGAGAAACACAATGGCACAAACTAAAACGTAATATCTTGCTTCGTTTCAAAGTAATGGCCAATCAAAATTCTGGAAAATAACATACAACCTACTTTATTCCTAATATTAACAAATTAATAACGAGCTTTTATGATATGACTAGCTGAATACCCGTGCTTCGCTACGGGTAATTGTTTTATAATTGTAATATTTCTCCCTCATTTTCTTTCATCTTTTATTTCACGAAAGTGAATTATTACATGTATTTTCAATTAGTTTCGTAGGTTTTGTTCGTTGGCTGCCCGTCAATCGCCTTCGTCAAGGTATGTTTGCTGAATAATTTAAATCAATTAAAAATAAAGAATTCAGAGTGAAGAGCGTCTTCTTTTTCAACCGCTAAATCTACAGATTGGTAAATCACAGTCTTAGGTGGATGTTGCATATCGAACAGATACGACTTTAATATGCGCATGCATAGACCGGGATGGATTGATCAGCTTTAAGCACTTAAATATTTCCTTAAAATTAATAAATGCCACATTTCAGATCTCTAGCTTTAAGGAAAGAATACCAATTAATATTTATAGTTTTTAGGGGTTGTTTTCACATTTTCACCCATTAGCAGAACGTAACAAAATGTAAAACTGGTTTACTTTTTATGTGTTTTTCAAGAAATAAATGTACAAAATTTCACCTTTCTAGCTTTAGGGAAAGAATACCAATTAATATTTATGGTTTTAGGGGTTGTTTCAAACCTTAAACGCGAAATATTTCAAAATTCTTCCTTAGTGCACCTCTAGGGCCTATGAACAATATATGTACCAAAGTCCACGTTCCTAGGCCATATGGTTTTCGAGATATAAAAACATTATGGCTTTAGGGGTTGCTTCAACCCTTAAATGCAAAATATTTTAAAATCCTTTCTTAGTGCACCTCTAGGGCCTATAAGCAATATGTGTACCAAATTCAACGTTCCTAGGCCATATGGTTTTTTAGTTAAAAAACAAACAATATTTATGGTTTTAGGCGTTGTTTCAACCCTTAAATGCAAAATATTTTAAAATCCTTTCTTGGTGCGCCTCTAGTACCTATGAGCAATTTGAGTACCAAATTCGACGTTCCTAGGCCGTATGCTTTTTGAGATATAAAACAAACAATATTTATGGTTTTAGGGGTTGTTTCAGCCCTCAAACGCAAAATATTTCAAAATCCTTTCTTAGTGCACCTCTAGGGCCTATAAGCAATATGTGTGCCAAATTCGACGTTCTAGGCCATATAGTTTTTGAGATATAGAACAAACCATATTTATAGTTTTAGGGGTTGTTTCAACCATTAAACGCAAAATATTTAAAATTCTTTCTTAGTGCAAATCGAAGGCCTAAGAGCAATGTTTTCCAAATTCCACGTTCCTATGCCGTATGGTTTTTGAGATATAAAACAAACAATATTTATTGTTTTAATGGTTGTTTCAACCCTAATATAAACGCTAAATATTTAAAAATTCTTTCTTAGTTCAAATCTAAGGCCTATGACCAATATGTGTACCAAATTACACATTCCTATGCCATATGGTTTTTGAGATATAAAACAAACAATATTTACGGTTTTAGGGGTTTTTTTCAACCCTTAAACACGAAATATTTCAAAATCCTTTCTTAGTGCGGCTCTAGGGCCTATGAGCAATATGTGTACCTATTTCCCATTCCTAGGAGTATGGTTTTCGAGATACTGTGATGAGTGAGCGAGTCAGTGGTATTTCAGCTTTATATATATATATATATAGGCTATAGATAACAAAATATCATTTTTCATAACTTTGTCAATTACTTTGAAACGAAGCAAGATACTAACCTGTAGTTTGCTCCATTATGTTTCTCTTTTAATTGTATATTACATGACCTACCTTTATGTTTAAAATTTTTAACCCACCTTGCCCCATAAAATCATAAAGGTTCAGATGTGTCAAAAAACATTTTCCTGTTATGCAACACTAGATATACAAAGTTTTTAAACTTATTTTCAATAACAAAAATATTAAAGTCGGTTAAAGGGACTTTACGAACACTCTGTATATATTGCTAATCAAATCCCTATCCAAAACTGACCTTCATTTTTCGACTTTTTCACTCCAAACGCCATTGTTTTCCCCACGATGTGGGGAGTATGTGGTTCTATGGCGTACCTTTTGTGAAACCATAAAAAATAAAATAGAAGATTTTCCTACATTAGATGATATTTCATGAAGGCATTTAGCATCCTCTCGACAGAACTTTATTCATTAAAAAATTTAGTTAATTAGATCAAAGCAAATTTTGTACAGAATAATAATAATATTTTTGAAGTGATAACTTCTATTGGCCCGTCGGGCTCTTTCGCTTGACTATGTTTCTGAAATCTCGCGTCACGCAAACTTTTTGCGTAGACACAAGTCCGATCTTGAAGTGGAAAAACTCAACATATTTCAATTTATTTAAAATCCTTTTTTTTACAAAATAACTGTATTAATTTTTAGGTATTTTAAAAGTTTTCGTAAATAGGCATCTCACACTGCTCGAACGGAATAATAGTAGGGCCTAATTAAAGTAAGTAAAATATGGCGTTCAATTGTGTCACTATTTTATTTATGCATATTGGTTTATGCCCTAGCTTCCAAATTTAAAATTCTTAAATCATAACAATAATGTTGGAATAGACATAGGCAGAAATCCTAATATATTATTTCCCAAAGGTGTTTTTTTTTCGCTAAGCGATATCTTCCTTAATTCTTCATCAAAATTAATTATTCAATCATCATTTTAAAGCTTATGTTCCCCGCTATGGAAGAAAAATAGACAAACAGCTTGAAATTCATGTTTTCGTTACAGACATTTATTTAAAAACTTTTATATTATACTTCATATGGTTGATAATGAAAGGTGCCATCTATTAACAATCTGTTTAACTATTATGACAGCTGTTAGTCTGATTGTTTACATTCCATGTGCAAGTGTTTATAAACTGTTATTTATAAACCAATGTAAATAAATAAACGTAATTAACTGAACTAATTCAAACTCATGTGAGTACTCCTTATTCGCGAAATATTCGCGCGGGTCAGCTAGTAGGCCTAACTCTTATTTAAACAAAGAAATAAACACAGTGGATAACCCTTAAGGGTCTGCTCCATTAAACGAGAAAGCAACCGGAAAAGCAACCGCTTCTCACTGTATCCCTACTATCTAAACAGTGCAATTTCTTGCAGATGAACGTTTTGACATTGCCTCATTTCATACCATTTTATAAGTTTAGTGTATCTTTTGTAATTGAGTGTTGAAAAAAAAACTGAATATTCTTTATAAAATTTCGGATCCGGCTTGCAAATTATTTTTCATTATTAATTTTTTATTGTGTTAGGAAAAAAATTAAAACTTTTGTACTTACAAAATGTCAATTACGTAACAAATCAAAAGCATTTAAAAAAATGTAAATTGCAAGACGGGTGCGTATTGTGACTGTGCTTACTTGCAAACAATTTTATGATAAAAAGTAAACGAAATAAATGGTTTGAAATTTAACATTGTTTTTTAGGGGATAAAAATCCAAGATTCCCGCCACTACAGCAGACCCTTAAGCTTTTTCACGATTTTCATGTCGTAAATATACTACTATGTACACGTCCTAAACGCCTTATAGTAATTTGAAAATTGCCCGAGTCGAAGCGCAGAACCCGTTGCGTGTCCCCGGCACCTTACACTCAACGGACCCGGCCACATTCATTGAATCTCATCCAGTTGATTACGCAATATCAGATGTAAACATCACTTCTTAACAAGAAAATAAAATTATAAAATAATAAATTCTCATCTCGCACGCATATTGGTGAGAACTCGACATCTGGGCTCACCAGGGTATCTTCTGATTTGTCACCAATAGAGACCAAGGTCTCCGGCAGACCCGGGTGTACTTTATGGGAAAGCGTTTCACGTGAGAACGGACGCTCGTCTTATTAATATGGGAATATAGCTCTGAAAAACTGGTTTTATTACGCGAATTTCGTTTTACAATGTCAGACGAAATTTCTTGATTTTAATTCTGTTACGATAACATGTTATTAGGATTTATTATGTGTGTTGGTACATGTGTTTGCAGCCACAGTTCCTTCATTTTACATGTTGATGCTCAAATGTAGTGTCTCGTGTGCATGTGCAATCCCTGGTTGTGTAATATTTTTTTGTACTCGGTTCTAGTATTCTAGCCCTGAGTTTCTTGTTATTTTTTAGGTTAGGTCAGGGACTAAAATTCGTGTTTCTTTGCCTTCAGTTGTCTGCTGTTGATTCCGCCATATTTACAGAACTGTAAACAGAGATCAACTTTCTACGGGAATGGTGGCACATTTAATTCAAACTAGCTGCGCCAGCGATTTCATACTCGCAAACACTTGTTATCTACGCTTCCTTCCAAAATTATACCCGTCTCCACCGTGGTAATAAATTAATGGATATTGCAGGTCATCATAAGCCCGGTGTGTTTCAAAAATGTGTTGTAGATGATCATCGTGAGTATGCAATACAATGTTTGACCACAGCAAGAGAGCCTGCGCAATTCGAGGATACCGTTGGACAGTATGCCTGCGCAATTCAACCATATCATTAGCAAGAGTGCCTGCGCAATGCGACTATACAATTAGCAAGAGTGCCTGCGCAATTCAACTATATCATTAGCAAGAGAGCCTGCGCAATTCGACTATACCATTAGGAAGAGTTCCTGCGCAATTAAACCATAATACTGGACAGTGTGAATACGCAATTTGACCATGCCATTGGGGACACTGTGTCTGCGCAATTTGATCATACCATTAGACAGAAAGCCTCCGCATTGCATCCATACCATTAGCAAGAGTGTGTGCGCAATTTAACCATACCATTGGGCAGAGTGCATGCTTAATTAAACCATACCATTACACAGAGTGCCTGCGCAATTCAACCATACATTAGCAAGAGTGCCTGCGCAATTCGACTATAAAATTAGCAAGAGTGCCTGCGCAAGTCAACCATACCATTAGCAAAAGTGCCTTGCTCAATTTGACCATACCATTAGGCAGAGTGCCTGCGTAATTCAACCATACCATTAGCAAGAGTGTCTGTTAAAATTCGACTATACCGTTAGACAGAGTTCCTGCGCAATTCAGTCAAACTATTAGCAAGAGTGTCTGCGCAATTAAACCATACCACTGGACAGTGTGAATGCGCAATTTGACCATGCCATTGGGGACACCATTAGACAGAAAGCCTTCGCATTGCATCCATACCATTAGCAAGAGTGTCTGCGCAATTTAACCATACCAATTGGGAAGATTGCCTGCGTAATTAAACCATACCATTGGGCAGAGTGCCTGCGCAATTCAACCATGCCATTGGGTAAAATGCCTGCGTAATTCAACCATACCATAGAACAGTGCGCCTGCGCAATTCGACCATACCATTAGCAAGAGTGCCTGCGCAATTCAACCATACCATTAGGCAGAGTGCCTGCG
>JAGFPH010000017.1:861390-895819 GCA_018207615.1 Philaenus spumarius
TTTCTCCCACTCATAAGCCCGAGTACAATTTGTTAGTTAAATCATTCAAAATCAATTAAATTTATTTTAATCCTGTGCAAAGGTGTTTTTGGTACAATTCCCTGAACAATTAACAAAATTCATAGGAACTCCCAGTATTTAATACTAGTTATTTCCGGATAAGAAAATTCTTCTATAGTAATGCGGCAGTGCTGCTTACGCTTTTCCTTCTTTTAGAACGTAAAGCACCTATGAGTTGCATAAAAATTCACGATTTTCACCCCGATTTAAACTAGAGACCTGATGGTTAATGGAAAAGTACGCTAGCCACACAGCTACCAGGACGTTCTTGTACTGTATTTGTTTACCTACAGATTTCGCCGCAACAATTAGGCATACATCAGATTACATCGATACGTCAGAGGACCTCACCACCCCGGGAGTTGAAGAATTGCCCAACAATCGCCGTAGACATTGACCGACTGCCCGGGCCAGACGTGGCCACAATATCAACAACCATATTACAATATTGAAGATAATTCGATGCGATTAATTTGTTCCCTTATTAAGCTTCTGAATCAATGTCTTGTGGTAATGCGACTCATTAACAACCACCGTGACCGCAGCCATGGCGCCAGGTAACTTACTACGGTAATAACTGGCTATTAATGGTTCGTGTTATTAAGATTTAGTCTAGTGAATGATAAGGAGTCTGGGCCAGCTCGCCCATATCGAACCTGTATCGTATAATCGCAGTTAACTTTTTATTTATTCATCATTGCAAATATTTTATACATTTTAAAACACATTTTAATACAAATAGACAACAAATCAAAACAACCTAGTTACAACTGAAGAAATAACTAACATAAATTACTTGATTTATAAAAAAATAAGCGGTACCAGAAACTTGCACGTACTTTCTCAAAAATATATTTAGATTATTAAACAGATTCACTGTGACTTCATAATTGTATTAAAGTAGGAGAGGGGATACTTTGAAATAGGAGAGTACCTTATAAATATTACTATTATTAGCTATACAGAAAACTATTCGATCGATTTCGAACAAATTTGCACCAAATATACCAATCAGGCATGTATAAATTTCCGAAAAAAAATATTTTGAAAAATTTGGAAAAACAACCCCCTTTTTAGCCAAAAAACCCCAAAATCAGTTATTATTATTATTAACTAAGAGACAAATTTTAGAAAGATGCGGTTTTTGCATATGGTAGGGTACAATAAGGGCTATAAATAAGCAAAATTTTATCAAAATCGATAGAGCCGTTTTTTATTTAAAAAAATAATAGCAGATTTTTTGGGGGTTTTTCGGCCAAAAAGGGGGTTGTTTTTCAAAGTTTTTCAAAATCTTTTTTCGTGCATCTATACAGGCTTAATTGACAAGAGTTTGGTGCAAATCGAATAGTTTTCTCTCTAGATTAGTATACATACAGACAGACATTTTGTAAAAACCACGTTCTTGGACTCAGGGGGTCCCAAAACGGATATTTCCACAAAAATATCGTATAGTGAGAAAGTAAAAGGAACAAAAGAGACAAGTTCGAAATATGTGTGGGATGACAAAGAAAATAAATCGACCACGCAGCTAAATCGCTGATGTGAGTTGAGCGAATTTCCAAAATTAAATTTATATGTATAGAAGGTTCCAATGGGGTTGGCGTGCGGAGCACGCAGGGGTTTCCCCTAGTATTGCATAAGTTGATAATTTCAATTAAGTTGTTTTGTATAACAGAAAATCGCTGATGTGAGTTGAGCGAATTTCCAAAATTAAATTTATATGTTTTTTTTTATGTATAGGCTTAAAATGCAAACATGATTATGTGTATAGAAGGTTCCAATGGGGTTGGCGTGCGGAGCACGCAGGGGTTTCCCCTAGTATTGCATAAGTTGGTAATTTCAATTAAGTTGTTTTGTATAACAGAAATGCAAGCATTAAAAAAATAGCCTGAAGTTCTAACTTACAGTCTCTAGTCACAGTAGGCCTATGTTACCAGCATTCAACACCCAATAGTAGGCCTACAATGTACTTAGGTTGGCAGCACTGCTCTTCAGCTGGGTGTCCTATAGTTATTTGTGTATCCAGGGTGCAAAGTTGAGAGTGTCGCACGAGGCAAACGGTAAACTTTGCACCCGAAATACACACAACGTTTTTCCTACAGATAGATTTTAAATTAGTGTTTTAGTTGTTAAAAAGATATGTTTTACAGAGGTTGGTCCCGCGACAATCAACATTTTCAAAACATAGACTACATCAGCTGTTTACATTGCGCACAGTGTGCAAAGTAAATATCTGGCGTGTGAAAAGTTTTTACTTTACCACACGCCAGCTGTTTAGCCGTGCGGTAAAGTAAAACAAAGAGGTATAATTACTTGACGTTGAACACATGCAGTTTAGTTTGCGCACTGCTGTGAGTGTGCAAAAACGTACTTCGTTAAGGAGCTGTAGGAAAAAGTATTCAACGCCAAAAATTCTTTTGTAGTAAATCACGGGTATTCGAGCTCGTGGATACATAAATGAAATAATCAATCGACAGTTTAAATAAATGTTCTCGCAAAAGTATTTCGGGTGTTCGTACTTCAAAATGTAACGTTTTAAATTAAAAATCTATTTAAAATGGAAACAACTCCTCCTCCCGCCTAGCGAAGTCTATTTTGAATAAATGAATCACCGAACATCCTGCCCTGACGGACATGGTGAGAAATCACACGACATAAATTTCCATTTTGTTTTATCAACTCAGGTGGAGGTTTCACGATTATCTCACTCGAGGATCTGATTCGCTTCGCTCTCCCGGACGTCGTGTTATTAATTAGCCTAAACTCTGCGTTACTAAAGGCCGCATGTCTCGCCGTAGGTGACTCCGCTCGCTACCGTCTTCCTTGGCTCGACGGTGGTCCCGACGTCCGTCACTAACGGACTTCTGTTCCTCCGTCAACCTGGTATTTTACCGATTACAATCAACCGGAATCGTGACACCCATTCCAATGCAAAGGCCAAAGTTCGGCGGTCACACGTTGGGCGACGCTCGTGTTCTTCGACTGGACGGGAAGTTTTTTTGGAAAATCTTTTATAAACCATAACCATCATGTAGTCTACGTATTTGTCACCGACCAAACGTATTTGTAATAGACATAGTCACAAATAAAGTTATTATTTTTCCCGTCAATTTCATCTTATCAAGTATTAACTTTCTTGTATACTTTTGTATGCGTTTCGGAAATTAATTCCATCCTCAGAAGCTCACTCTAAATTGAGGTCATTGGTACATTAAAATAATACGAAGTCAACATAGCACAAAACACATACACACAATAACATAATGTTATTCCGAGCGACATAGGCAACCAACGTGTGTACACAATTTAAACAAAATCGGACTTAAAATGCGGCCGCAAGAGTGCGAACACATGTAGGCCTAACAATCTATATAATAAGCGAAATACCACTCACTCACTCACTCACTCATCACGATTTCTCAAAAACTATCGAACAGATTGAAATGAAATTTGGTATGTAGCTTCCTCTAGGGCCATAGGTGCTTACTAAGAAAGGATTTGAAAAAAATTGGAAATTTTACGGTGGTTTGGGGGGTAAAAATTACTAAATCACGATTTCTCCAAAATTACCGAACAGATTGGAATGAAATTTGGTATGTAGCTTCCTCTAGGGCCGTAGGTGCTCACTAAGAAAGGGTATGAAAAATTTCGAAATTTTAGGAGGGGTTTGGGGGGATCAAAGTTACTAAAATCATAATTTCAGATCTTTTATTATTATGACAATAGTGCTTTTATTATTTAAGATCTATATATATAAAAGCCAAATACCACTCACTGACTGAACACTTAAAAAGAATACAATTACGTTAAAAAGACTGAAAATAACAACCACGACGGGCAACGCCGTACGGGTCAACTAGTACCTGTATATATAAATGTTTATTAACACCCCAAAACGTGTTCTGGGGACCATGATCGGTGCTCATTTACTACTCCCGACCTTAGGTCTTACCGTAAGGGTCACTTTTCTAAGGAAATACTAATAAAAAAAACTCCCCAACAATAATGTCGCTTCCGAATGGCCACGCTTCATTCACCAAAACCGAATTCGTCTCAAACTATCAGCTTCTATTCTCGATGTTTGCCGACAGCCCAGTTCCCACAATAATCCCACGCGAGCATTGTTGCCAAATTTAACGCATCGGCTTTATCTAAACAGTAAAAAATGAATCCCATAAACGGCAACGAGCATTGAATAGAAACAGTTTAAAATCCGAGCAATTAGTCCCCGAGCTTTGGCTGATCATGTATTTCACGGATCATAATTCAAGAGAATAAGGGTTGAAACACCCCACTGGGGAGGATGCACCCTAATTGTTCCAGTCTAAATACCATGCAAGAATGTTATCTGCTCGGGGGATGAACTACCCTCAGCCCCCGTTACTAAATAATCCGTTTAACTCGAATCAAAACACTTTGGACACGACGGATTTATTTCTTCCCTTCGTTTTTAATTTAAGGAAATCCTTCCGATATAATATTTTCCGTTTGGTATCGATCGTTGGATGGGACAGGATGGTTTGGATATTATGATACTGTTGAAATTCTATACTTTAATACGAGCAATGTCTGTTTGTTTGTTTGTAAGTAGGCCTACGAGCAATCTCGAGATCCAGCGTAAGGATTTTGCTGAAAGTTTGGAATTAGAGGCTTTTGGGTCTAAAAAATCCTAACTACCTCAGGAAAACTCGTATTTTTCCAAACAACTCATTTGAAAATTGAAAATTTTTAACATTGGGCTTATGGAGTTTAAAATCATTACATATGTTTATTGACTATAATAATAACAGTAATCAGCTGTTTCCTATAATATTTCCATTTTCAGCTGATTTCAACACCAAACGTAACTAAAACATTATTTTTGTGCTATTATTAACCGTTCTAAAACCCTTTTTACCAGTTTCTGCATTCTTTATATTTCTATAAAGGTAATATAAATTATCTAATGATTATAATTATTATTTGTTATTTCTAAAATACATACACAAATTCAGTATGTGATACGTATTTGCATACAGTTTCCTAAAAAAAAAGTACTGAGCGATGCTCGGTCGCCCAGGTACTTACTGTTAACGCACAAACAACACAACTAAGCTGCTCTAGAAAGTGTATTTCCAATATGCGGAATTCCGTGTGTACCATTTTGCAGCTATTCAGCACCGACGTGAATAGACCTATTTCAAAATTTCTTGGTTGAAACCCTAAAACATAGGGCTATAAACTTATTTTTTTAAATTTGCTCAACTCACGTCAGCGGTTCAGCTGCGTGGTCGGATTATTTGTATATATGTAGAGATTACAAACCATTCAACTGAGGACACTACCCCATTAAAACGCAAGGTTATATCGGCGGAACGAGCTAAAGAATGTGACCACTTGCATAAATATTATGTTTTTGTTGGTCGCTGCTCGCGAAAATCGGGGTCCCACCGGCTCTAAAATGGTTGGATCACGTTCTGAAATTACAAAACAATACCTCTTGTTGAGGGTGTTTCGCGCCATACTATTGAATATACTGAAATATGCTTAGGAAATGTGCCAATATTAATAAAAATTTTATAATCAAATATTTTCTTACGAAATTACTATATACCTTATACTCAGGCTAACCAGAGGGGGGAAAAAACACCCGCAAATTGACGTAAAATAAGAAAGGGATGAAAACAATTTGTTTTACTTTTTTTATTTTAATTTGCAAGAATGATGATTGCGAGAGTGAAAAGAAATTTGGATGAACTTTTGTTGAACATTTTTTAATATTATTTCCAGCCTTTGAAAGGGGTGAACAACCCCTAAATGAGTTAAGTAAAAAAGGTAAGAAAAACATTTTTTCACTTTCTGCTCTGGATGTGGATTAATGAGTATTTCAACGTTCAAAAAATGATTTTCATTCCATTAAATGGTGTTTAAGGGGTGTTTTGTGCGTTTTTAGAGGTTTTACGACCATGTTAGAGCCCTGGAACCCCGATTTTCATGATCAGCGAAAAAAAACATGAAATAAAAGTGGTCTCATTCGGGAGCGTGTTCCGACTTTTATAAACCCACGTTTTGAATGGGCTACACTTGATGTTGCCATGTTACTTATTTAACTTTCTACGTAGTAGTATCGATTGTATTTCACATGACATATTCTGTAGGCTAATGAGATTGTATTTTACGGATTGTGGATGGTAGAGGTAGGGAATGTAATCCGACTAGATCATATCTTACAGACAGAAAGTAGATAGTAGCATACCAGTTCATAACTGCACCTCTAAGTGCATGGATGTAATTGCAGGGGTTCCTCAAGGTACTGTTCGGGGGGCTACCTTATTTTTGTAATCGATTTTCACAACTTTACATCTTACGCGCCTGTCACAATTCCTGTTTCTTTGTATTGGATGGTTTACAGAGTAGGGAGACTGTAAGGGGGCTATTATAAGATGCTGAGAAAGGTCTGCTCCAGTAAACGAGAAAGCAACCGGAAACGCAACCGCTTCTCACTGTATCCCTATCTAAACAGTGCAATTTGTTGCACTGAACGCTTTGACATTGCCTCATTTCAAACCATTTGATAAGTCTATCTTTTGTAATTGAGTGTTGAAAAAAACTGAATATTCTTTATAAAATTTCGGATCCGGCTTGCAAATTATTTTTCATTATTAATTTTGTATTGTGTTAGGAAATAATTTAAACTTTGTACTTACAAATTGTCAATTATATAACAAATCAAAAGCATTTAAAAAAACATGTAAATTGCAAGGCGGATGCGTATTGTGACTGTGCTTAAAATGAGACCTTGCAAACAATTTTATGATAAAAAGTAAACGAAATAAATGGTTTGAAATTTAACATTGTTCTTGTGGGATAAAAATCCAAGATGGCCGCCACTACAGCAGACCCTTAAGTCCAACAAGGTCACTGACTGTACTCGGACGAATTTATTAAATTCACACTGTACCTCAAAGTTTTCTTAACGGTAACCATAGGGCCTAAGGGGTATTTTCGGAATTACACCCAAAAATGCAATGGTGTAGAATTAAGGTACCCAGTTAAAGGTCTGCTCCAGTAAACGAGAAAGCAACCGGAATCGCCAGCGCTTCTCTCTAAAGCCGTATCTAAACAGAGCAATTTCTTGCCGCTGAGCGTTTTGACATTGCCTCATTTCAAACTATTTTATAAATTCATCTTAAGTAATTGAGTGCTGAAAAAAAAAACTGAATATTCTTTATAAAATTGTGGATCCGGCTTGCGTTTCACTTTTAATTATACATTTTTTATTGTGTACAGAAAAAAGTTCAAACTTAATACTTCAAAAATGGCAATTACGTGACGAATGAAAACAAAATGAAAAATGTAAAAAAGCAAAACGGACGCGTATTGTGACTGTGCTTAAAGTGAGACCTTGCAAACAATTTTATGATAAACAATAATTCGACCACGCAGCTGAACCGCTGACGTGAGTTGAGCAAATTTCCAAAATTAGGTTTATAGGCCTATGTTTTAGGGTTTCAACCAACAATTTAGGTAATACGTCTATTCACGACGGTGCTGAATAGCTGCAAAATGCTTCGCACGCCATTCCGCATATTGGGAGTATCTTCAACACACAAAGCAATGCGTGCTTCCCACGCCAACACCCGTATTGATGAGTATTTTCAATACTCAATGCATTGCGTAATTCGCACGCCATTCCGCATACTGGGAGTATCTTCAACACATAAAGCATTGCGTGCTTCGCACGCCAACCCCACGGTTAAATCCACCACACGGCTTTGAACCGGGTCCTTTTATGGTATTTCGTTTTGATCGATTTTGGGGGAACCAAGCTAGCTATAAGGTCGCGTAAAAAAACCAAATGTGCAGAATAACACCCTACATTTATATTTGTAGAAAAAACTCTAAAAAACATTTATTCTCGTAGGAAAAATCTTAAAAAATAGTTACTTCCTGTCAAAACACATGCTTCCGGTTGTTGGATTTTTTTTGAGTAGCGAACTCGTCCGAGCGACATAGACAAGCAACGTGTGTACCAAGTTTAGACCAAATCGGACTTAAAATGCGGCCGCTAGAGTGCGAACACATATATACATATATATGATTTTAATGACACCTCAAAACGTGTTCTGAGGACCATGATCGATGCTCATTTGATACTCCCGACCTTAGGTATTTCCATAAGATCATACTGGGCTCATGTTTCCTAAGGAAATTCGCTAGTAAACGAAATAAATGGTTTCAAATTTAACATTGCTCTTATGGGATAAAAATCCAGGATGGCCGCCACTACAGCAGACCCCGATTGAGAGGTAGAAGTTTGAGCATCGCGGAACCCCATCCAAGTATAAAAATTCAAATTGGTTCCAGGGGGCTGCAGGTTAAAACGAGCTGTCCACAACTACGTAATTATTTCTTCACGAATTGGAATTTTGAAATATCAACAACAAAACGGGTTAATAAACTCCCGAAATTCACGTTAGCAGTAAAGGAAACATAAACAACAATAACACCAACTGACCGGACCAGAAACACAAAACACCTGACATAACTTCCTTTATAGTTTCACTATGCCTAGTTTTGAACGTCAAAAGTCTTAATTTAATTACACACTTACGTTTCAGTTTTACAGAGTCACTTTATTTATGGAAATTTTATTCAAATGTTGGTAGTAAAACAGAAGAAGCGCTCTGAACCGGAAGTGAACACGTTTGTCAACGACTCAGCGGCCGGTTTGATCTTTCCGACACCCAACTCTGACCGGAAATGTCGACAAATTAAATGGCCGCTAATTGATATGTAGTTGACGCCATTTTACACGAGTACGTGCGGTCAAATTGTTCTGTTCTTTGTGAAAAGTGAGGTTAGGTTACAATTACGCCCGAGCGCAGTGTTTAAAAGTGGTTACATCTGCTTGATTCGAAGGTAATTAATAGTTGGCCGGAGGCTATCAACGTTCTCACAAGAAAATGTCGCACGTTTTACCTATTAAAATCTTCGAAAGCTAGACGGGTCGGTGATGAAAAGTGACAGCAGAACATATTATGTAACGAAAATGTCCAACATTTTGTGATATTTAAAAGATTGAACTAAAAACGTAAATTTCGAATCTAAAATGATTGCATCGTTGTTCTAAACAACCATTAATTCATAACTATAGAACCCTAAAAATAAAAAGATTTAGAAAGCGAGTTTTCTTTGAGTTTAGTTAAAATGATTCCGGCTGCCATTCAGTTGAAACTTTAGGTCCCAAGATTGACTCCGGTTGAAGACCGTGTAGTTTTGTATGGGGCCATATGATATTTCCTAGGGACCTAAAATAATATAAACAAGAAATCTTTTTTAAAAAGGTCACCATTGGTATATTGTAAACTACAAATATGACAAAAAGCTTCAAGTGGGGAACCTTTCCTTGTTTTTTAAGAAATTAAAAAACATGTACCTAGTTAAAATATTTGTAAATGGCCGCCATTTTCCAATATGGTGGTCAATTTTCGAAATTCTCATGGAACACCCCTATATGTTTTGACGATTTTGAATTTTACAAGGTGTTTTAGGTTTTTTTTGTTCTTGGTGTTTTTTTTTTGATACGACTAAGCGATTGAAAATTAAGAATTGTACACAATTTTTGAAACACCCTGTCTGACTGAAGACATTTTTGTGGAAACGATCTGAATCAATGAAAACGCTCTCAACACTAATAAAGCATTGTTTAGACAAACAAATAATGTTTTTAAATCAACAATAATTGTTATTTTCAGATTTAAAAAAAGATACCCAGTGTAGTCCTTAGGTTGTTTAAGGAGTACCCTCCCCCTCCCTGCAACAGGGAAGTCCGAGGAAATGTTTGACCTTCCCTGAAAACGTTTAAAATTTGGGAAGCCAATTTGGCTGTTTAGGTGAAATATTGACCGTCAAATGTTTTCATTTTTTGCCCATATAAAAGTTCAAGTCCTGACAATGTTAAAAAATTCACTCCTATTATTAAAATATTAGGCTACTCATACCATTCTATCAAATAAACGGTACCTTTCTTCAACAATTTCACGTTTTCGCCTTTGTTACACGTTTGAGACTTTTGTAGCTTTTTGAGAAAAAAAATCCTATATGGTATGAAACTCGAAAAGCTCGGAAATGGTTCTAAAATACAATCTAATTTCGTTGAATTTATCGCAATAAAATTTGAAACTAATTTAATCTTGGAATCAATTCGATGACCGGAATGTCTTTTGTTACTCCCCGTATAATATGTATGAGCTATTTGAAACAAAAAGCTATTGTCGGAACACTGTGTTTAAACACGAACATCACCAAAAAACTGTGCAATCAACCGAACCTGGTGAACTAGGCTATACCAAGACGGATGAATTTTAATTTGGTGGAGAATAGTTTGAGAGGAAGGGTCCTCATAGAGAGGAAATAATGTTCATGCTTGAACACTTGTAAAAAAATAAAAATGAGTAACTTATTAACTTATATGTAAAAAAAAACAGGTCAAATTGTTTACTGTTACATTGTCTGAACTAAATCTTTCCTTATTGAGATATTTTTCGGATTTATGTATTCTAACAATAAAGTAACATTAATAAAGGCCCGGAAAAATAAATTCATCCTAAAAAAAAATGAAAAAAAATAGCCTGAAGTTCTAACTTTTACTGACCGTGAGAGTTAACTATAGACGCGGACAATTGCCTACTATTGCAGGCGCTTGCTAGGAAGAACACGGCTCACTTCAAGCATAACTGATGTGTGTTCATACTACGCCATGCTTTGATTATGCTGTATGATATTGTAATAAATATAGTAAATCACTTGTCGCCAGGTATCATGCGAGCTAGAAAAATAACTATATTACCTTAAAATAACAATATGTACATAAACTTAATGGATAAGGATGTAAATATTCCAGTATCAAACAACAGTACACCGGGAGTGGCGACGCGTCACCGCCTCGCGCTCATTTAAAAACGATTTTATAATGATGTAATCATTTTATCACAAAATCGGTGAATTGAAAAGTTTAGATCAATTCATTGGCCACAACTTTCCTGCTGGAAGTTTGTTTATAACCCAAAAATAAGAAAATCCCTCGCTTAGTAACTTTTCCATGTCACTCAGTGATAATTCTCAAATATTTTCAATTATTAAAATTCGAAATACCTGTTAAAATAAAAGTTTTTTGTACTCTTAGAATAAGTACTTTATGTAGATTAAGAATGTGTAAGTTTTATTTTACTGAAGCTTTTCCGTCGAGTTACAACAGCGAGTAAACGACAGCGTGCTCAAGGAGTCCGCTGCTCTAGTCTTGCAGTTATCAGCACAGTGTTGTTCAGAGTGAAACTAGTTCTTCACCAGATGACGACTTTTAAAGTAAGTTAGCCATTCGTATTTCTTTTTCCGTGCCTTGAATTATACCCACCGTCAGTCGCCGCCTTCACAGTATTTTCCCCGGCTATAACCCACTTGTCCGTCATAGTTCCGTCAGAAACCGGAGCTAGCCAGAAGAAAAACAGCAGTTGCGTTGGAGAGTTCGTCAGACGAGGAGTTGTTTGTGAGAAATGACGGACCGGCTATCCGGCAAGAATGCCCCGAAGAGCAATGGTAACTGACGGAAACGGTACGGGCCTGTGACGGACGGATATAGTGGGGTTACCGTTCATTAAAAACAATGCGAAGCAATGTTGCCGGTACGCAACGGTGACGGCATAGTGGGTTTCCTGCTTAATATACCTAGGCTGCATTTTCTTCTTCCCCTGAGAGCTAGGGTGAAGCCCTGCCCTTGTGTGGTTGGAATAAAAGTATAGATATCGGCAAGCCCAACATAGCCTAGGCCCTTAAAAAGTCAAATCATTCCAAATTCTTTTACGAAGGTCATAGACAAAACAATAAAAATAAAAACCGATTATGAAACTAATCTTCAGTGTAGTTAATTAATAATTCAGCCTACTGCGACCCCCATACTAGCACATGTCACATGATATGCGGCCATTTTATTGTTTAAATCGTTAATATGCACGATAGCATGATAGACAAATTGAAAGGGGCTCAACAATGCAAATTAGTAGGGTGGAACGGATTTGCATAGGAGGCGATCCGGCATAGACCTACCCTTCGCGTTGTAGAATAGGCCTAGTGTAGGATGAATGGTTAAGTCACTTTCTTCAACTGTCAGATGTAAAATAAACAAACCATCTGAACAAACATGCTCTCTGTATTGTTTAATATGGGGGGGGGGGGGATGTAACATTTGGTGACAGACAGGAATAGGGTGGTAGATAAATATGGAACTGCTGTGAAGAATGATTGGAGCGAAGTATTTGTTAAAATTAATCAGAGCTATTGTTTGTTGTTTTTAACGATTATTTTATGGGTTACGCACGAGTAGTATGGGTGTTTAACATTTTTTAAATGGGCTGAACAATTTTTTTTAAACTACAAATCGGGCAGCCATAGGTAATTTATTAAAAGGTGTCAAACAATTAAATCCTTAGATCGAAATTGATTTCAGTCGAAATTAAGGAACATTTAGTTTGGATAATTTTCATAGTAAAGATGAGCTATCACTGTCATACTTATGGTGAGTCCTAAGGTTGGTAGTGGTCAATGAGCACCGATCATGGTCCTCAGAATACGTTTTGGGATGTCATTACAATTGTCCTCCACTCTGACGGCCGCATTTTACGTCCGATTTGGTCCAAATTTGGCACAGACGTTGGTTTTCTAAGTCGCTCGGCCGAGATTGTTAGCCAAAAAAATCTAACAACTGGATACAGGTTTTATGACTGGAAGTCAAATGTTTTACACGTAATTATAGAAGATTATTCTGCATATTTTGTTTTTTTACACGACCTTATAGCCCGTCTGGTTCCCCGAAAATCGATCGAAACGTAAAATACCATGACCGAACCACGTGGGGATCACCGTGGAGGCAGCATCTGATCCGAAGCAGACGGACGGGATGCAAACTCGCGAAGCAGTCCATAATCTGAGACCGCAAGGTCGAGGTTCTAACTGGCAAAGCTGGAGCTGGAAGCTGAAATGCAAACAAATTCTACTAAAATATTTCTTAGGCAGCTATTCCACGCCTTCGTGAGTAGACCAATTTCCCAAACAGTTGGTTGACACCTTAAGACATATAAACTTAAATTTTGGAAATTGGAGCCGGCATTTCAGCTGCGTTCGCGAATTTTTAAAATTGAAAAGATTTATAATTTAGCCAATATAGGCCTATTTTCAATTTGTTCAGAATATGCCCAACTAGCACCCTGTCAAAAACTTTGCTCAAATCAACAAGCCCCAAAGCCGTATTTGAATGACAATTAAGAGCATGGCGTAAGAATTAGTACGGAACACTTGTAGGTCGAGTCAAACAAGCAACAGTTAAGAGATTTAGTGTGATGCAAAAGTTTTAAATTTCCAATTGGGTTTCTTTCTGCTCAGATCCTTATATATAATACGTGAAGCAGTTTTTTGTGAACACAACTCCTCCCTTATTTCTGGACCAAATTTAATGTTTGAGGTGTCAAAAAATTCGTCTCATTTCGAAGTGCTGTAATAAGGTTTTAGATGTCAAAAATTCTTATCCTTAATGGCGTGAGCTGATCTCAAAGGTCGGGTTTTCCCCACAAGATTAACACGGAACGAATTTAAAAACCATTTCTATACAAAACAGCTTTCTATAATAACAAACAAACTAATCCAGCTGCTTTCGTGGAAGTAAATAATGACTTTTAAATAACAGATAATGCAGCTGATTCGGATGTCCAGCTTTTAGTACAAAATAATAATTGAAGCTAGGCCTATACTGAACCGACACATGTTTCAACACACACAAACCAATAAAAACTTGCGTTAAGGAATTTAAAAATAAGAAAAAACTAAGTTGCATCATAATTAAAAATAAATAAGACATATAGTAGACCTATTTAGTAAATTTTTGGTTAGGTTTTCGATTAAGTGTACACCTGAGCCTTGCTGGTTCTTTTAACCTTTATTATAACTGTTGTTATAAAATATACAAAATAATTTGATTTGAACATTTAACATGATTTACCATCTTAGTTTTGAGGTTATTATTAATCCTACACCTTTATTATAAATAAAACGTAACATTCGTTTTTAGAATTTGCCACCGGGGTTTGGCGTGCGGAGCACGCAGGTGTCTCCCCTAGTAATTAATAACTAATATAAATAATTCGACCACGCATCTAAACCGCTGACGTGAGGAGAGCGGAATTCCAAAATTAAGTTTATATTGTTTTAAGGTTTCAAGCAAATAATTTTTTAATACACAAATGATGGCCAATGCACGAATAACTAAAAATAAAATTCAACCAACTATTTGTGGAAATTGGCCTACCCTACTCACGAAGGCCTACGAGTACGAAATATATTAGTAGAATTTGTTTGCACTTTGGCCTACAGCCCCGTCTCACCTCGACCTTGAAGCCTTGGGTTATGGACTGCTTCGCTTCGCTCGCATCAATTGCGAGGGAACAGAATGGCCTATAAGTCGTGTAGGAAAATTAAATGCGCAGAATAGTTTTCTGTATTTATTTTGTCATATAAAACCTCAAAAATATTACATTCTGGTAGGGAAAATCTCAACAAACGGTTACATCTTTTTAAAAACGTGCTTCCGATTGTAGGATTTTTGGGTGACTAATTCGTCCGAGCGAAGAAAACCAACGTGTACACCAAATTTGGACCGAATCGGACCTAACATGCGGCCGTTAGCGTGCAAACACATAAATACATATATACTAGAGGGCTCCTCCCCCTGCTCGCTTCGCTCGCCAACCCCCGCGGTCACTCGCGTCGAAGCAAATGCAAACAGGTTATTTTATATAAATAAGCCCTACTATTAAATCCTGCGTCTTTCGTGGATGTAAATAATGATGTTTATAGTATTCAGGATGTTATAAAAACATTTCTATACAAAACAGCTGTTTATAATAACAAACAAACTAATCCAACTGCTTTCGTGGATGTAAATAATGATTTTTATAGTATTTAGGATGTTATATGAACCTTCTTAATGCTAAACAGATAAAGTCCGATTCCCTTCGTTGGTAGTTTTGTTCAAAGAACGGAAAATGCCTCGAGTTCAAAGAAGAAATATTGAGAACAGGAGGAGACAATTAATTAATAAGACATCTTATGCGTTTTAGAATAGTAGAAGAAGTGAGTTTGTTTCTCATTATAAACAGCTGTTTTGTGTAGAAATGGTTTTTAAATTATTATTATAAACATTATTATCATTATTACAATAAACATCATTATTTACATCCACGAAAGCAGCTGGATTAGTTTGTTTCTTATTAAAACAGCTGTTTTGTATAGAAATGATTTTTAAATTCGTTCCATGTTAATCTTGTGGGGAAAACTCGACCTTTGAGATTAGCTCACGCCATAAGGATAAGATTTTTTGACATCTAAAACCTTGTTGCAAAACTTCGAAATGAGACGAATTTTTTGACAACTCAAACATTAAATTTGGTCCAGAAATAAGGGAGGAGTTGTGTTCACAAAAAACTGCTTCACTTATTATATATAAGGATATTATATAATTTTTAGTGATATCCCTAAATGTGTTCTGGGAAAAATGATCGATGCTCTTTGGCTACTCCCGACCTTAGGTCTCACTGCCATCTCCTATGGAAATCCACTAATAAGATAGTATATCACAGTAATATCTACATCTCTCTGTGTACTGATCCAACACGGCTCTAGACGAATAAATAAAAACGACCACAATTTCTCCTACAATCACACGTTCCGTATTGAGCATAGTCGTTACCCCGGCTAGTTTTCCAATATTGTTTAATTTATCTAACTTTATAAATAGTACTCTCTAATTACCCTCCACAAATATCCACGTAGCTAGATACCCCTTCCCCCCCGCAGATCGTCCGATAACGGCCGATAATCAGCTGGCATTCGTTTGAGACCGGTCGGCCGCTCGAAGATATAAACATAAATACCGAGTCACTCGTGAAAAACTGTTACATTCGGATGAAAGTCTCGTTGTAAATCGCGCGAAACTAGGCGTGAAAGATGCACGGAGCGATCGGACGGGCTCGGAGCTAGATCGTGTGCCTCGGCCCGAACACTGATCCAATCTACCTATCTCGGATCAGCCTTTTAAAATAATTTATTGCGATTCCGAACCCGAGCGGCGCGGCGCACTTCACAGGCCCCGGCCTCTTATCTCGTTTCATTAAGGAAAAGAAGCCGTTATCGAGAGTGGAACTCGATTACCCGAAAATACGACCTCGAGTAGTTTATTACTATTTTTCCCTTTATAATTGTCGCGGCTATCGGCCCCAACTATATTATTTATAGTGCAGTAACTTACTTGATTCTTTTAATGGGACACATCGGGCTGATTAATTCAAACGCGTCTGAAAATATTTTATTAATTAGTGCGTTCGGTAAAAATATTCTCATATTGGCTCGTTAAAAACGCCTGGTTAATGGACACAGCTGGTTTTTCGAACGATTAGGCCTATTTATGTGTTTGTTTGGTACTTTATACGTCGCCTTTCGTTTTGGTTTTGTAAGTTTAAGAGTTTAATGATTTGACCTTTCGAGGTTCGATTGTTAATCATCGGCTGGATAGTGAGAAAAGGTTTGTTTGAAGTTGGAAGCGATAGATGTTGTTTGATGTAAGCGAGAAAATAATTTTAGGCTAAGGAAGGGATATTTTATGAAGTTAAGCTGATGAATCGTATTAAGTTTACTTTATAAATGCAGTTCCAACAACGGTATAAAACCCAGCTTGGTTCTGGTAAATTCTTAAACAAAACCCTGATCTAAAAATTACAGATACAAATTATTCAAAGTATGAATTTGTTAGTGGAAACGTCGCTGAGAACTACTCTAAACTGGCTTGTAGATTAATTTGTTACCAGACCAAATCTCTAGAATCTTTTTACAAATCTCCAGAATTTGTAACCAAATCTCCAGACATTTTAACCGAATCTCTAGAATCTTTAACCAAATCTCCAGAATCTTTAACCAAATCCCTACCAGAATTGTCAACCAAATCTTCTTAAGTGTTTACCAAATCTCCAGAATCTTTACCGAATTTCCAGAGCGTTTAACAAAATCTCCAGACGTTTTAACTAAATCTCTAGAATCTTTAACCGCATCTCTAGAATCTTTAACATAATCTTCAGAAGTTTTAATCGAAACTCTACAATATTTAACGAAATCTTTAGAATGTTTAACCAAATCTCTAGAATCTTTAATTAAATCTCCAGAATTTTTAAAACAGAATCACCGGAGCGTTTAACCAAATCTCCAGATGTTTTAACTAAATCTCTAGAACCTTTGACCACAACTCTAGAATCTTTAACCAAATCTTCAGAATTTTTAACTGAAACTCTAGAATATTTAACCAAATCTTCAGAATGTTTAACCAAATCTCTTGTATCATTAATGAAATCTTCAGAATTTCTAACGAAATTTCCGGAATCTTTAACCAAACCTCTAGAAGCGTTAACTAAAACTCTAGAATTTTCAACCAAATCTCTAGGATGTTTAACCAAATATCTAGAATCTTTAAACAAACCTCCAAGAGGTTTTACCAAATCTTTAGAATCTTTAATTAAAACTATAGAATTTGTATCCAAATCTCCAGAATCTTTAACCAATCCTTTTCTTTACCATTCGAATTTAAAATATAAATGAAATTGTAAGAAGTTATGAGACTTAGTTTTAATAATTTCATACTAAACCATATCTATAGAATCTTTAACAAAATCTATTAAAATTTTATAGATAAACGTTTATTTATTTGGAAGCACGTTGAGATCATCGTCTGAAGACAATAATTTAAATATAGGTAGAATTAGAGAAGATAAAAAAAATTTTAAATTTGTATTGTTTATGGAAATTTACAGAAAAAACTTAAATTGCTGTAAAGCTGAGTTTTTCGTTTGAAATGTAGCCTACATGCGGGAGCATAAATACGTAAACTTTGCGTTTTCGTTGCAATGATACCTTTACAATGGAGTATTACAGAAAGGGTCATTTAAAATATGTGAATACATGACAGCTTATCGCGAAGTTGTAAGTTCACTCTGTAGCATATCTGGTCTCCAAGACCAGGTGTTTCCGCCAAGGCTTTAAAACAACACGGCCCCGTATTTAGAAATTTAAACTAAATGTTTTACGATATAATAATGCACAATAGCTCGTTAGAATACTGCGTGCGGTCCGCGTCCGGTCGTTTCTTGTCTCGCCGCCGTACTGCGCATGTCACGTCGCACCGCGTTGCGTAACGAGGGGGTAATTAAGCAATAAAATGGCGGATATTTTACAGGAGCTTTGAGCCGTTGCAGCTTGACATTCTTCGGGCTCTATGGACAATTGTTTCAGACAAAACATAATTAGACGCTATCCCTGGACGGGGCAATGTTTATCTGGCCGTTTTGTTCTTTTCTGCCGTTAATAAAACGGGCTTCGGTGTAACGCACATGGACTGTACTGTAAACACGAATCCAAGATAGTTTGTGAAAATAAAACGTAATATTTTCAATCAAAACTAAAGACGGTGACTAGAGGCGAAGCAAATGCAAAAGTAATTTTGTATACTCTGATATTTTCACGGAAATTACGATTGGTTTTGACACAACCACTTGGAACGGAGGAGGGTGATGTGTGTAAGAGGTGGCCTAGACGATGACAGTAGGGCCTGAGTTTTGAGTGAATGACAGGCGTTTTAAAAATAATAGAGATAAATAGGCATGTAAACGTCTGACAGTTAAGCCGTGCTGAGTAACATTAAATGTTCACAATAGTTTGTTCGGACGTGATCCATCATTTGTATATGAAGAAAACAACACGACGATTCGAAAGTATAAATCAACAATCGTTACTAAGAGAAGAACTAAAGCTGACACATGCATAAACAAAACAAAAAATATAAATCTAGATATTTTATATATTTTTTGTTTGCCTATTTAAAATTATAACGCAAATCTAGCAAAATATACAAATAATTGAACTTTAAAACCTACAGTAATTGCGACAAGAATGCTACATAACAAGTCACATAATAAACACAGATTTATTGCAAAAGTAATTACAAGAATTCTGTAAGAAATGAATTTTGTTTACCATGACGTGCAAATTAATGACGTGCAAAGATAGGCTATTATATTATTTAACAAACAATTTTATTTTGAAAATAACTAACTGAACATTTTTTAATTTCTTCGTCATGAAACCAAATCTGAACTAACGATGCAAATTTTTGTAGTACAGTTAATTTTTGAGTTATTTTGCATTTATTGCAATATTTTTCTAGTTCTTTACTCATTATGATTTGCGTTTTCCACGGGAAAAATGAGCTATTGCAGTGGTCCTCATGGTATGACCCAAGGTCCCGAACACGTTTTATGGTATTCATGGTCCGCAGAACACGTTTTGGGAAATCTTTAAAAATCATATATATATATATATTTATATATACGTGTGTGAGTTCACACTCTAGCGGTCGCATTTTAAGTCCGATTTGGTCCAAATTTCGTACACATGTTAATTGTCTATGTCGCTCGGACGAGTTCGTTAGCCAAAAAAATCCAACAACCGGAAGCACGTTTTTTGACCGGAAGTAACTATTTTTTGAGATTTGTTATACGAGAATAAATGTTTTTTAGAGTGTTTTATACAAATATAAATGTAGGATTTTATTCTGCACATTTTTTTGTTTTACGCGACCTTATAGCTCGCTTGGTTCCCCCAAAATCGATCAAAACGTAAAATACCATTAAAGTACCCGGTTGAAAGCCATGTGGTGGATTTTATCATTGTGTATTCAAGATACCCCCAACACGGCGGTTGGACGTGCGAAGCACGCAATGCTTTGTGTGTTGAAGATACCCCAAATATGGCCGTTGCCGTGCGAAGCACGCAATGCATTGTGTATTGAAGATACTTCCAATACGGGGGTTGGCTTGCGAAGCACACAATTCTTTGTTTGTTGAAGATACTCCCAATATGCAGAATGGTGTGCGAAGCATTTTGCACCTATTCAGCACCGTCGTGAATAGACCGATTCCCCAAATTGTTGGTTGAAACCCTAAAACATAGGCATATAAACTTAATTTTTGAAATTTGCTCAACTCACGTCAGCGGTTCAGCTGCGTGGTCGAATTATTTTACTTCATAACACTATAGTTTTCACTGCACAACACAATTTCCACACATTTTTTGCCAGTGGGTTACACTTTTCACTGATCTGCGTCACATTTCTTCTGAAACAAATAAATAATGAAATTATAGATATATTTTTAAATGTCAAACTGAATGTACATATACTTATGTGCTTCGCATGCAAACCACTGCCCCTTGCTTTCTCCATTAAGATACATTATGTTTTCAGTGTAGCTCGTAGGACGTTAGTGGAATTTACATTTATTGTAAAGGGGTAGTTACCACATTTTAATCCCTTAGTGACAGACATTTTATGGGTTTACTTTATCCATGTAACATTTATGAAGAACCGTACTAATAGTCAGCTCTCTAGTTTCCATGGGAGGAAAATTATTATTTTTTATTTAGGGGTTGCTATTCAGGTAATCAATAATCAAATTGCGAGGGCTAACTGTATTATGTATCACATAACAATCAATTGTGCAAAATTTCACCTCTCTACTCTCATGGAAATTAAAGGTTTTTTGTTTAACCCATTTAAACCCCTTAAATTAAGTAATCAAAATGAGTTGTATGCAGTGACGGTTCTCGTCCGGGGCAGGAAAAATTTTCAAAAAATTTGTATTAGGAGGCGTTTTAAATATTTAATATGTTTTGAGACTTAAAAGTTTCTATTATGAAAGAAAACTCAACGCTGAAACTCGGTCCGTTTTGATTGCCAATTGCCGATCCCCTAGAAGGGGATTTTTAACTCGGTAAATGTGTACAATTAAAAGGATTATAAAACTGTAGGCATAATTGTTAAAAAATTGTATTTATGTGTGTTATTATATATTATATTTAAAGAAAGATAAAAGTATTATCTTTTAATTGATTTTTATTTTATATTGATAGATCAAATGATTTATTAATATTATACTGAAGAAATTAATAATCGAATATGTTTATATGTTATACGAAGATGTACGAATGTTTCCGAAGCTAAACGAATAGGTATTTCTTCTTTAAATTTGTAAACGAATATTGTGATGATAAAATGTTGTATTTATATACAGTCTATAACCTCAAAGCAAATATTATAATGTATTATAACAAAAATTAGTTCTATATCTCATATTATAAAAAATCAACTTCATAAGAAATTATAATAATTGAAATTGTAAACATAACCTCAAAGTAAAATCTACACTGGGTTTGTTTAAGTATTACAGATGATGGGTGAAATCAGCTGGTTATATTATATGTTACTCACGTATGTATGTAAGTACGTACACTCGCTTTTATAGGAGTTGATTTTGGTTATTCCTTAATCGTCATCCGTACAGCCTCATGCTCTTATATCTAGTTGTTCGCGGGTTTTGTTTTTTTATTGTGGGGACTTGTGTAAAGGTGTGTGACGTGGGTGTGAATAACAAAAAAACTGTTTCAATCAACAGTTTTGGAAAAAACGAACGAAACCGTACGAAAAAACAGTTTTTTTCAACAGTTTTGAATTGGAAAGTATCCCTTTTAATACGTGGTGAAGGCGTTAAATCATTTTCAATGTTTATTAGAAAATTTCATATTGAGAGATCCTCTCAAATTATGAGTATAAATTACATTCTTACATAATTTGAACCTAAAAACTATAAGGTTATTTAAATAATTAAACACTTTATCCAGAAACAAAATTTTTTCAAAATAAGCAACGTAATGTACACATTTTCAATGTTTTTGGAGTGTGATTTTTCGTTTTATATAACTAATCAATTTTTAGCCAGAAAGGTATTAAAACAGAGTTTTAGGAGGTAGATTTTTCATAATTTTCCAATCCCCCTGTGACTGGCCCACGGTCAGTCGACCCTCTGCACCCCAGATACCTTATACATGTAGGCCTATACATTATGTATAAGGTATCTGGGCTCTGCAGTGTCCTTTTCCCCACAGTTTTTCAGGTCTAGAACCGCCACTGGTTTTAGTGGTAAACTGTGAAATTTTCATTGAAATCGGCCGAGTAGTTTTTGAGCCAAACATTAATTTGTATATAGTCTATAAGGATTTTGATAAATCAGATATTTTGGTATATATTTTGTTCTCAAAACCTATCTAATTATAACGTTGTATAATCGACGTAACTTCTAAAAATTTCCTTCGTTGTATTTAATTAATTGACGTTTTTTAAGTTGATAAAATCAAACATTTTGCATTTGGTTACGAACATTGAATTCAGTTGGTGCTTTGTATTTTAGGTTAAACTGCTGGGATTACTCAACACAACTGATGGACTCAGCGAGTAAGGTCTGTACATATTATTACAACCGTTACTAAACTTGTGTGTGTTTATTTTTGTTTGTTAGCTCTAAAAAAACTGTTTCTAAGTTATTCTGGATAGAGCAAAATATCTACAAATGAAGATTTCTTCAAATTGGTTTCTGAGATTTCCTCGAAAATTAGCACAATTTTGTAATATAAGTAGCCTATACTAGAGGCTTTACCCCAGCTTAAATAATAAATGATCAACGTTTCAAACCAATGTTGATATTGCCAACTAACGTTTGACTTATAATAACTGTAAGACTTTTTCGTTGATTTTGTTTGCGTTTGCTTTTACCTAATTTAAAATTACCGTCAGTTTTGGAGAATGATTACATGTTTCTAAATTTGCCATGTTGGTTACTATGGTAATCGATGTAAGTGTTTTCCATAAACTGCTTTTGGTTCAGTGTAGGCCTAACTTAAAACTGTGTTAAGTTTTTCATACAAATCAACCGTTTTATTTATAACGTGTTAGAACTGAATAATAAATTATAATACAGTAAACATTTTTCGTAGATTTTTGTTTGTGTTTGTTTTTGTTTCGTTAACCTTAACTAAAAAAAGCTGTTGGTTGTGAAGAATAATTATCTGATTATAAATTTGCGAAGTTGGTTGCAATGGTAATGAATGTGAATTCATTTCACAAACATGTGTTTCTAAACTTTCGATCAGAATCAGCTGTTTTATCTGTTACAGTGCTGGGAATACACCACAGAATCTTCACTAATGTTAGTTAGGCTTTAGAATCAAAATTTTTCAAAATACTTTCTTAGTGTGCGTCTACGACTCCACTCACGAAAATAAGGATATTACTTTGGGTCTTCTATAGGGCCTACCTTGCGTAAAACAGCAAAAATATGCACTTCGCACTATCGTGTTTCGGACGCCGTTTTTCAACCTAAAAAGTTGTGAAATATCTTAAATTGTTCTTAAAGGCTTTGTGCTTTTGTCTTATATCTCATAATTGAAAGAACTCGTCGGCAACTCCTTTTAATCAACAGTTTAACTGAGTAAAAATTGATTATTTTTAAAGCATTTTTTTGGGAGTTTTAAGCAATAATTTCCATATTTTAAGCTAACACGTAAAAATTATATAAATAGAATCCGAAGCACATTATTACGAATGCATGTTTCAACGATTTTGCGGCTTCAGTCAGACCTTTTGTATTGAAATCATACTGTACACTCGGGAGTTTTCTTCAAGGTAAAGAAGAGCCTTAAATGTTTGTAATTTTTGCTCCACGTTGATTCTATATCAGTAGGCTAAGTCAGTCGGTCGGTCAGGACAAAGCTCTTACATAAATAGATTTTGTTTCTCAATTCCGAAAACAGATCCAACAGCCCTTTACATTACTTTAAAATATTTTCAAAGACGCACACACTCATACGCACCCTCACCCTCACTCGCAAACACATTTTGTTATTATTGTATACGAAGCATAAATACACAATTTAAAATTTATCAATAAAGAAATACCATTAATATACACAAACCTAATATAATACAATGTATAAAACGATGCAGAGTTGAAAGTTTGCATTGTACTTAGTTTTAAAAAGACCGAATTTTCCAAAAACAATTTCGGTTGCCGTTTGCAAAACGGCGGTCATTTAAATGCTTTGTACGAAAATGTCTTAAAAACGATGCATATTTTTTAAAAAGTGCGTGAAACTTTCGCTCGTTAGTAGTGAAACTTCTTAGATTCTTAACTACTGGAAACTGTTGGTTTTATGCATTGCTCGCTTTGCGTTTTTTCAAGAATTATTAAATTGTTATGTGAGATTTAATTGCAGAAAATCTCTCTTAATTAAATTAAATATTTCTTTTATTCGTCAACTTCCATCGATTCACTATTCGAGAAATAATTAAATTACGGAATTTAAAATATCTGGGATTAAAATAATCTGTGATTCAAGTATATGATCTTTTATTTTCCAAAATGTTTTTCAGGTCTTTGAGTAAAATATTAAATTATAGGCCCTGTACTATAATTGAAAATCCCTAACGGTGTCAACTCAGTAAGACCATTGAATAAACAACACTATTCTTCAATGGTAAGATATAGTTTCTTGTTTGTAGGCCTATATAGTTTTACTTTTTCTCACTATACTATAGTAGGCCCTATAGAGAAAGTATAGTGATCGCAAAAAAATCGATGTTGAGATTTTTGTGGAAATATCCGTTTTTGGGACCCCATGAGTCCAAAAAAGTGGTTTTTACAAAATGTCCTGTCTGAATGTCTGAATATATGTCTGTATGTATACAAAGCTAGAGCGTAAACTATTCGGTCGATTTCAAACAAATTTGCACCAGACATGTCAAGTAGGCCTGTATAGATGCACGAAAAACGGTTTTTAAAAATTGTGAAAACAACCCCCATTTTGGCAAAAAACCCCCAAAAAATCAGTTATTATTTTTTTATAAAAACCCGCTTTAACGATTTTCATAAAATTTGGCTTATTTGTAGCCTTTAATGTACCCTAACATATGCAAAAAAAAGCATCTTTCTAAAAATTCTCGTTTAGCTAATAATAATAATAATAACTAATTTTTGGGGGGTTTTTGGCCATAAAGGGGGTTGTTTTTCAAAACTTTTTTCGTGCATCTATACAGGCCTAATTAACGTGTTTGGCGCAAATTTGTTCGAAATCGATCCAATAGTTTTCTCTCTAGATAATAATAATAATAATTATTAGTTAATCTCCTACTTCAATAAATCAAATCTCCTACCCCACCTACACTATATGAAGTCATAGTGAATCTGTTTAATAATTTAAATATGTTTGTGAGAAAGTATGTGCCAGTTCCTGGTATCATTTATTGAAGACAAAATAAATTGAAAACATTAAACAACGATTCAAACATATAACAGCTGATTTCTTGCATTAGCTTTAATACTTCAAGAAAAATTAAATAAATATTAAAACGTGTTCAGCTAATGTTCAGTATAATACGCATGCATCTACTGGTTCTCTGAATACGCGAAGATTCCGCACAGCGAAAAATCCGCACAACTGGAATTTAGGGAAAATACCGCACAGCCCACCAGGTTGACGTTTGACGAGGGTGAAACAAGTGTCAACCCCGTGAGGAAACAAAGTTTGGCAGGCGAAAAATGCGCACAACACCTAGAACCCCCGCCTCGGCAATGAATACATATAAAGGTGGTTATTTCTCAGAAACTCTTAAATCAATTGTGTAATTCGGATTACCAACTATGGTGGAGTAAAGAAATTGGTTTTACAACAACAAAATATAGTGATAGTTTTTAAAACACGAATGTTTTTGCCGAACGAATAAACCGAAAACCTAACCTAACCTAAACTATACTTTGTCCAAACAGAAGTGCGCTCTAGGTCATTAAATCGACCCTCGCTCCCACACGCGCAGACACACTCACACGGCCTACCTGCTTAATGGTTCTCCTATTAATCACCAACTAGCCCTTGTGCTACAATATCACATTGTTTTCTAATCGTTAACTTTACCTAATTTTTACTTTAATTACTTTACTCTAAATATTATTCTTCTCAAAATGAGTCCAAACATGGTACAACTTGTGACAACTCTAAGAGGTTTTACTGTCAGTAGGTTACAAAATCATAAATTTGACTTCTTAAAAATTGTTATTGGCATTTTATTTGAATTAGCACGATCACAATAACATACATAACTACAGTAATTCTAGTAGTTATTTCAAACGTGTGCAAAAAACAAAGAAACTAAATCAGAATCAATATAGCAGTGAATATATACTAAGAGTAAAATAAAAATAATTACAAATTCATTTTGCAATGTTATTGTGTAATAAATCAATAGAATAATATTATAAAACATAAAACTAACACAAGCATATTAACATATCCATCCTATGTTAAGAAGGTCTCTTAAGTGTCTTCTAAAATGTACAATGTACGAACAAAATAAACAAAATCAGAATCAAGATAACAGTGAACGTATATTAAAGTAAAACAAAATAAAAATAAATACAAATTCGTTTTAAATGTTACTGTACAATAACTGCCAAATCAAGAAAATAATATTATTAAACTAACACGAGCATAATATATTTACATAGCAATATCGAAAGTAAAGAAGGTTTCTTAAAAGTGTCTTCTTAAAATTAAAACGTATGCCAAAAAATAAATAAAATCATAGTCAATGTAACAAGGAACGTATACTAAGAGTAAAATTATCACACAGCCATTCAATGTTTAGCCAAAAAACAATTGTTACGAAAAGTTTTCAGAATTGAATGTTAACTTACTATGCCAATACGGAAGTTTATTTAAAATGAAGCTAAATACATGTTACATAACTTCCGTATTGGCAATTTTAGAAGACACTTAAGAGACCTTCTTAACGTAGGACGGTTATGTAAGTATGTTTGTGTTAGTTTTATGTTTTATAATATTATTCTATTGATTTACTAGTTATTTAATGTAACATTGGAAAATTAATTTGTAATTATTTTTATTTAACTCTTAGTACACGTTCACTGTTATATTGATTCTGATTTAGTTTCTTTGTTTTTTGCAAACGTTTGAAATTACTACTAGAATTACTCTAACTAGCTGACCCGTGCGAATATTTCGCAAGTTCGGAGTAGGCCTACATTTACCTGATTTAACATGTTGATTTAATCCTGTTAATTAAGTTTATTTATTTACATTGGTTTATAAATAACAGTTTCCCTATACAATCTTACAGTGTAAACAATCTAACAGCTGTCATGCTAGTCAAACAGATGGTTAATAGATGGCGCCTTTCATTAGGAACATGCAAAGTATAATATAAAAGTTTTTTTAATCAATTTTTGTTATTAAAACATGAATTTTAAGCTGTTTGTCTATTTTTCCGGTGTAGCGGTTAAGGAAAGCTTTAAAAGGATGCCTCATTCATGTAACTTAATGATGTATTAAGGAAGTTATGGCGTACCGACAAAAAAATGGCCTTGATAAATAATATATGCGATTATATATGTAAAACCTCTTAGAGTTGTCACAATTGTCCCATGTTTGGACTCGTTTTGCGAGGAATAATGTTTAGAGTACATTAATTAGAGTAAACATTAAGTTAAGTTAACGATTAGAAAAATGTGATATTTAGCTAGTTGGTGATTAATAGAAGAACCATTAAGCAGGTAGGCCGTGTGAGTGTGTCTGTGCGTGTGGGAGCGAGGGTCGATTTTATGACCTAGAGCGCACTTCTGTTCGGACAAAGTATAACATTGTGAACATATTAAAATATTGTTTTCATTCCGCTTTTTAGATGTATATTACGTTAGAATAACTAATTTAGTGACAGCAATAATAACCTTTATATGTATTCATTGCCGAGGCGGGGGTACTAGGTGTTGTGCGCATTCTTCGCCTGTCAAACGTTGTTTCCTCAAGGGTTAACACTTGTCTCACCCTCGTCAAACGTCAACCTGGAGGGCTGTGCTGTATTTTCGCTAAATTCCAGTTGTGCGAATTCTTCTCTGTGCGGAATCTTCACGACACAGGTTCCCTATGCTACGTATTAACACGTATGCGCGTAGACTGTCTATGACGTATGTATGCGTCAGCGAGAGTAGAAATGATTCTCCCTCTCTTACTTATCAACTGCCGGTTGGAGTCGAAGAAGGGGGACCGTTTCACTTCTCGTCTCGATCAGGCCAACTCGTGCTAGAGAAAATGCATTGCGCATGCGTGTAGAGTGCGTTTCACTTTTCGTCTGATCCACGCGAATTTGCCCTACCGCAGTGAGTAAATAAGATTCACTCACTTCAAAAATATCTGTTTTTTCTAAAGTGTGAAGTACCTTAAGTGGAAGTACGCAAACAGAATGTCGATTAACATTCCAACGCGCCTTTATTTAGTAATAGCGTAAACAGTCTGTTTTGCGAATATCTATAGGCCTATTAATATGAAATCTTAGCGTAAAATAATCAAACACGATACACATTTTGATTTCAATTTTGATTTCTCGGTTCAATACACTGTTTGCTTTGCTATATAGCTTACGAAGTTTCGGAATACCGTGTATAGTTCCAGCAAACTTGTGTTGTTTCAAACTGGTCGTAAATGATAAGTCTCAGATAAAAACTGACACCATCGACGTGGTTGGTTTAACATTCCAACGATAGTCCAGAAGATTTACGGGTTGTAATCAATTCATAATGAACTGACAATTCGAGAAGCAGCTCTTTACGGCGAAAACAAGCATCAGCTCTTTGCTCTTTTATTGATAAACTTTCAGCTTGACGCTGAAATCATTTAATTATTAACAATACACTAATTCTCACACTCATAAGTTTAGTAATAAAACGCGTTTCAACGACAAAGTCGCCATCCTCAGTGATACATGAGATACAACTGTCAGTTTGATCTCTAACCGTATATAATTTAAAAAAACATATTACTTTATTACAAGTAATATAAAACCTTAAAAGTCTACCAATTTCTCACGAAAGCAGCAAAATGGCCGCTAAGCTTTTATTGCCTTTTTCGATGATTTTTCCCCTAAGTTAACAATGAACATTATTCAATTCTGAAAAAATCTGGTTTCTGTGCATAAATCCTGTGTTGGTGTTTAAGTTTTAAAATAAAAAATAAATATGTGCGGTCGTGGGGTCAGGAACGAGGTTCATCACACCTTTTCTACAATTCTTTTACCAGCCTTAACGGCAACATACACACATAATTTTAATCTTTCCTTAGTTTATTATTAGTTTGTTTTTTATACAAAATATTTACTGTTTCCATGCGTTTAATGTTATTATAATAAAGCTGTACAATTAATTATAACACCAAAGCTAAGATGGTAAACACAGTTAAATGTCCACTCGTTGTAAGTACATTCAATAAACGTAAAATGTTGGTTCATCAGTCAAGGCCTAACCTAAAATTGTCGTGCGTATATTTAATTTATTTTACCTGTCTTAACGGCATTATACATACATTAATTTTAGAAAGTAATTTTAAGTCTAGACCTAACCTAAAATTATTTTGTATACGTTGCCGTTAAGGCAGGTAAAATAAATTAAATATACACACAATAATTTTAGGTTAGGCCTAGACTGATGAATCAATATCTTATGTTTATTGAATGTATTTCAGTGCTTGAGGATTATATCTAAACTACGCCGGCGGAACCGATCTTCTCTTAATTTAAATTGGTGAACCAAAACACACGTTTCTTGAATGTATTTAGACCTACATTCATTGCTATAGCAACCAATTCGATAACGCTTTTTCGTTACGCGTATTTTCTATTTGTAATTTCCATAGCAACCAAATTGATAACGCTTTTTCGTTACTAATATTTTATATTTGTCATTGCCATAGCAACCAATTAATAACACTTTTTATCATTAAGCATTACATTTTCTATTTGTTGACTCCTACCGCAACCCGCGTTAAGGAACTCAAAATTATAAATTAGCCGTACATTGTTTTACTTTTTGTTACGTCAAAATGTTCCTCTTACTTGCCCGTTTCGCCTCATAAGTACTGACAAATCGTAAAAAGTGATGCAAGTGTTTCTCGTAGACCGTTTTTACAGTTGGAAACCAAACAAATCACTTTGCCGAGCATTTACAATTTATTTTTGTTGGTAAACCTAAGCACAAATCCAAACAAGAATCTTTGCTAAATACTGTAAAAAGATTTTGTACATTTTTTCTTAGAAGTAAAAAATTTTTACTTTCGACATAGCCTAGATACGAGGAAAATCTCAAACAAGGCGGAAAACGCTTAGCGTCCATCTTTGATCCGCCATTTTAAATGGAAGCATTCAGAGGAACTGGGAGAATTTTTAAATTTCTTTCTACACATATCCAGGAGCTAATCATAAAAATTCTAACCCTCTATGAATTCGTGGGCTGTCGCGTGTAAGCCTAAATTTACTGGGCTAAACTCCACTGGTGGAGGTGTAACGGAGCCTTAAGTCTCCCCAAAACATTACCAATCCTTCCACCAGAGCGTGTTTTATTTTTAAAACTAAATTATGACATTAATTAAATTCCACCGTACGACCAAACTAAAATATTAGCAGTGTGACAAACTAAATTATCACCATATTTAGCGCAACAGATGTAATTATTCCCAACAGTGAAATATAATTACGTACTGAATAAGCGTAAAATGAAGTGAGTATAGTTAATACACGTGCAAAATGGCGTTAAACCGCTCTGGCAGGGGGGGGGAGGCTGTTAATGACTGAATTTTTAATTATTATAGTCAATATTTATGCGATATTCGGACCATTGAGCTATTACGGAATTAACTGTTTATTGGTTATTTCATTATGTTTTTGCGGTATTGACGGAATTGACGCGGATTTAAATATGCAGAGGATGCTGTGTACGGTAGGAAATGGGAAATCTGTAGGCCTACAAATAGAAATTTATACGAGTTGTACTTGTTTTTATCAAACAACTAAATATTTTAATTAAATTACCAGTGAAAAATCATCGGCAAGACCGGGATTTGAACCCTGGTCCTCTACCACCCTGTGGTAACGCTCTACCGACTGAGCCAACCTGATCACTCCAGATATTGGTCGATGTTATCTCACTTGTACGGTTTTAATTCATTTACTGAATCGATAGACTGAATACCTCGCATATGCGACATTGAAAACAATCTTAATTCTTTTTGCAGCCTACAGTGGTGTTATTTATTATTAGTATTTTTAGTTTTTAATAATTTACCTGCTTTTTAAATGTTTTGCCCAATTGTTCTGTACGTCAAATATAAACCGCGTTGTGGACAAAATTTAGGTATTTTGTTTGTTTTGGGCAAGGAATAAAAATACATTTGTTCTAAAAAAACTTACAGAAAATGTTCAGAGCCCATTTTGTTTTTGAAGTGTAAACTTCTCTACAGGCGCACCTCGTCTAAAAATTGCAAGCGGAGAATCAGATTTTACCGTCACGCGTCACGCTCTACTATATATAGTGCACATGTGTATATAGTTTACCTGGTAATACCTCTGAAATGGACATTGTGCTTCCTCATCTCATAACTTGTTTTAAAATAGTTTACTTGGTGCGATCTCTGAAATGCACATTGTGCTTCCTCATCTCGTAACTTGTTTTAAAACAGTTTGCTTGGTAATATCTTTGAAATGGACATTGTGCTTCCTCATTTCCTAACTTATTTTACAATAGTTTGCTTGGTAATAGGCTACCTCTGAAATATAAATTGTGTTTCCTCATTTCGTAAGTTGTGTTAAAGTAGTTTACTTGGTAATATCTCTGAAATGGTCATTGTGTTTCCTCATTTCGTATGTTGTGTTAAAATAGTTTGCTTGGTAATACTTCTAAAATGGACATTGTGCTTCATCATTTCGTAAGTTGTGTTAAAATTGTTTACTTGGTAATGCCTCTGAAATAGACATTGTGCTTCTTCATTTCGCAAGTTGTGTTAAAATATTTTACTTGGTAATACCTCTGAAATAGAAATTGTGCATTCTCATTTCATACATTGTATTATTCAATATTCCATATACTTTTGAAGTGTAAATCATAATATCGCCATAGAAGTTTACACTTCTCCCGTGTGTTCTTAAGCACACCTGGATTTTTTCATTCAAGACTGGAAGTGTGCCCGTGGATTCGATGGCAAGTAAAAGAATGAAGGAATATAGGGTTATATTGAGAATTTACTGGCTCAAAGATGTACAGTGTCTATCGTCCAAAACAATCTATATTTCCCATTGTTTAGCGTTGCATAGGCTACATGATCATCTATGCGCCAGTAAGCGCAAAAGCCACTACTTTAGAAAGTTTATCTGAGGTGCATTTCACCAATTTTCTCTAAACAATATTTTACACCTTAGACGCAAGTAATAATAATGCAAACGTTTTTTTCTCTCCTATAATTATTTTGCTACAACTTAAGAGTAATAAGTTTTTAATCTCTAGCTTCATAGACTGTTTCAAAAAAACTTTTTAATTAAACAGTTAAAAATTTATTAGTTCAAAATTTCGACAGTTAAAAATAATATAGCTTACTGTTAAAAATAAACGGTACCAGGAACTGGCACATACTTTCTCACAAACATATTTAAATTATTAAACAGATTCACTGTGATTTAAATACGTGACATAATTGTATTAAAGTAGGAGGGGGGGAACACATTAAAGTAGGAGAGTAACTAATAAATATTGTTATTATTATTATTAAAACTATTCGATCGATTTCATACAAATTTGCACTAAGCATGTCAATTAGGCCTGTATGTATTCAAGAAAAAAGATTTTGAAAAACAACCCCCTATTTTGCCAAAACACGCAAAAATCAGTTATTATTATTTTTATTACCTAAACTAGCATTTTTAGAAAGGTGCTGTTTTTTTGCATATGGTAGGGTACTTTAAGGGCTACAAAAAAGCAAAATTTTATCAAAATCGTTAGAGCCGTTTTTGAGAAATTTTGATTTTTCACGTTTACTGGCCATTTTTGGTGGGTAAAACCACTTAAAATCAAAATTTGAAAAATGAAAAAAAACGCCTGGAGATATTCCAGAACTACACCTACATACAAAATTTCATCAAAATCGGACCGTTGGTATGGTTTCCAGCTCGGTATGTGTACACAACCTAAAAGACACACGGACAGACATCACAAAAAAAACAAATTTTTGGGTTCAGGGAACACCAAAACAAATAATTCCACTAAAAATATTTTTGTGTTCAGGGAGCACCAACACAGATAATTCTTCTAAAAATTTTTTTGGGATTCAGGGAACTCCGAAACAGATAATTCCACTAAAAAATTCAAATTCGAAAATTTGGACAAAAACAATAATTTTTTAATGTGTTACTTACCGCCAGCAATCTTTTTTTTTGAAGTTTTTCCTTCAATACATATATTTCACGACATATATTTCAATAACTTACATGTAGACCCTATGTATTGAAAGAAAAACTTCAAAAAAAGGATTGCTGGCGGTAAGTAACACATTAAAAAGTTATTCATAAGCATATCCGGTGCTCTAGATTTCATATTGTAATAACAATAATTTCTCCATATACTACGTATAGGGGGGAGAAAGTAAAAGGAAACTTGTCGGTTTCTTGGTAATTTTTACTTTCTCATTAAGTTATACTATAGTAGGGTATAGAGAAAGTATTGTGATCGCAAAATGAATCGATGTTGAGATTTTTGTAGAAATATCCGTTTTGGGAAACCCTGGGTCCAAAAAAGTGGGTTTTACAAAATGTATGTCTGTATATCTGTATGCCTGTCTGTCTGTATGTCTGTCTGCGAAGGAGCGCGTTAGTCAATGCTGGAAGCTTAGGCGCAAACAAATTCTACTATATTTCGTACACATAGGCAGCTATTCAGCACCGTCGTGAGTAGAAATATTTCCCAAATTGTTGGTTGAAACCCTAAACATACTCTAACTTAATTTTGGAAATTTGCTTAACTCACGTCAGCGGTTCAGCTGCGTGGTCGAATTATAATTTTTGTGATAACTAAACTATATAATAACTATACTATAATAGAGAAACTATAGTGATCGCAAAAAAATTGTGTTGAGATTTTTGTGGAAATATCCGTTTTGGGACCCCCTGAATCTAAAAAAATAGTTTTTACAAAATGTCTGTCTGTGGTCTGTACGTCTGTCTGTATGTCTGTCTGTATGTTTGTCTGTATGTAAACAAAGCTAGATAGAAAACTATTTCATAGATTTCGAACAAATTTGCACCAAACATGTCAATTAGGCCTCTATAGATGCACACAAAAAAAGATTTTGAAAAATTTTGAATAACAACCCCCTTTTTGGCCAAAAAACCCCCAAAAAAAATTTAATATTTTTTTATAAAAAAAGGCTCTAATGGTTTTGATAAAATTTGGCTTTTATTTGTTGCCCTTAATTTACCTTACCATATGCAAAAAACCGCATCTTTCTAAAAATTCTCGTTTAGCTAATACTGCAA
>JAGFPH010000017.1:909453-951996 GCA_018207615.1 Philaenus spumarius
GGAAGAAAGTTTGAGGCAGTCAAATGTTTAATGTGACTTCAGGTGTATCACACGTTGCAAATATTTAGTCACGTTTCAGCCGGACTCGGACCGCTAAAATGTCGTCGCCGTAACGAAACTCCCGCCACAGTTTTCCTATTAAAGCCCCTCTCTCGTGAACCATAATAACCGTAGTTTATCGTCGGTCCGTCCGTACGTCCCGATAAGTAATTAATTCGAAACCGAGATTGAAAACGCATAAGGAGGTGTTAACGCCACACCTTCTCTAAGGAGCCGCCGCATGAATTATAGCCTCCCAAGCAATTATCTCATCCATGCATCAACTTTACACTTTAAGTAATGATTTCCACACTGAAAACAAAATCTCCGGTTTGTATCTTTGGCCCCGGCGTGAGTTATGCGCGCGATAAATTATATTTCTTTAAACGTATTAGTTGTAATTAGGGTGCTGGAGAGCGGCTCGCCCCTTCTCGGTTACCTACGGGAGCATTCGCTTAATTAGCATGGGTTTACATCATCATTGTTTTGTTCCTTTCGGTCGATCCGTCAAAGGATGGCCCAGTTGTGTCGGAGTAGGATCGTTTTGTGCCGAATATTGAGGGTTTTTAAATTTGGAAATTCGGTACCGAACGAACCCTGAACCACCCTACGGTTCCGGAAAGTGTAAGTTAACTTTTTTGTGTTTCCTGTGATTTTCGTTAAATTGATTCCCATAATGTAGGTTTTGAGGCATGATCAGAAATATGCCAAGTTGATTAGATTGTGACCAGGTTCAATCGAAATGGCATTTCGTGGATTCTCTCTCTCGAAATTATTAGCGAATTTTCTTAGGGAAGATGAGCTACCGTAGTGACCCTTTACTTATGGCGAGACCTAAGGTTGGGAGTAACGATCATAAGCACCAATTATGGTTCTCGGAACATGTTTTTGGGCTTTATTAAAAACTTTATACACAGGCGTGCTGAAAAGTCTGGAGACGGTTTAATTTTTCTTATACAAGGAAAATTTGAAGGTAGATGTGACTGAGGAACCTACTCTATGTAAAAATATATTTTATTAAGGGGGGAGATGCACTTTTCCAGCTCAATGCTATTTAAATGGGGAATTCACCAATTAGTTAGGTACCAATAACTTCAAAACTATTTGACCTATTGTCCTGAAATTTGTAACATATATTGTTGCTTATATTCAACATAAAATGTACTAGTTTCAAGAAAAAATAGGAAAAACTAACATATAGCAAAACAATTTTGTATTTTTAAAAATTATTAAAAAAAATATTTTATATTTTTTAAATATTTTTTATTTTTTTATATATTTTAAAAATCCTAGATCACTTTGTTGATACTATAGCAACCAAAGATCAGAAAAAATTTCAGGTATTTTCGATTGCTGGTTTAGAAGATAAATGTACCTAAGTATTGCAAAACAAGGTTACGGAAATCAAGCGTTTAAGTTGAACTTTACTTACAAAGACTTAAAACTGTCCTGGTGAGTAGTCATCATCTTTTTTATCTTCTTTCTGCCTCTTAAGTAGCCTCCTCTTCACTCTGTTTTATGAGTTTATATGTATGAAAAAAGATAGGCCTACTGTAAATTTGTATGATTTGCACTGTTAAGTGGAGTTTGTGATCAGGCTGTACTATTTAAAAAATATATTAATTATTATTCTTTTTGGATTTAGAACTAAATAAGCTTTCAAACGATTTGCCACACAACGATATTTGGGAGTATTTAAAATGTTTGAGTTCTGCCAATTTGATTTTTTCAAAATTGATTACTAGTGGTTAAACCAAATAACGTTGGGTGGCATATCGTTTGAAAGCTTATTTAATTCTGAATCCAAAAAGAAACTAGTGCAGCAAAATGGGGAAAAATCGGAAAACACGATTTCGTTATTTTTGGCCGCCATTTTTAATCGGTTAAAGATATGGATGCGTAAATTTCACCGTTGGTTTTCTCTTGAAATTCTACATCGAAATGATGTAACACATGACCACGTTAACATTTAACAACCCCAAGTTACATACAAAATGGCGGATCCAAGATGACGGATAATTTTTTGAAATCTTAATAAAATAGTATTTTTACATAGAGTAGGTTCCTCAATCACATCTACCTTCACATTTTCCTTATATACGAAATATTAAACCATCTCCAGATTTTTCAGCACCACTTTATACAAACCCAAAGAACTTTTTGTATACTTTATGTATATATGTATTCACACTCTAACGGCCGCATTTTACGTCTGATTCGGACCAAATTTGGTGCATACGTTGGTTCTCTAAGTGGCTCGGACGAGTTCGTTAAAAATCCCAACGTAAGTACTCTAGTATAAATTGTATTACTAAGCAGTCGCAAGGTATTATGGAAATTATAAAATCCCAACAACCAGAAGCACTTTTGTTTGACAGAAAGTAATTTATTTTTGCGATCTTTCGTACTGAAATTAAACTTTTTGTTGTTTTATGCAAAAATATAAAATAGGCCTATAGGAGATTAACCTACACTCTTATTATTTTGTTTTTTGTTTTACACGACTTTATAGCTCGTTTGGTTCCTCCAAAAATCTATCGAAACATAAAATACCATAAAAGTACTTGGTTCAAATCCACTAACGGGGAATCCTTCGTTCGTCAGCTACTGTTACGAAGCCGAAGGCCGGAATGCTGACCGTTGCAAACGGAGCATAAAATAAAGTAAAAATCCGAGGAAACAAGGTCGAGGTGCAAACTCACAAATAAGTTTTTCCGTTGCCAGTGGAACGAAGAAGCGCTTGAATCCGTCTCCAGAGCACCGCGTCTCCACAGCGCCGAGCGGGCTACCTGGCAAAATCTGACAGTTTTGACAGCTGAATTGGAATTCACAAAAGCAACGAACCGTGGTAATGGTGTGTGCCCAACTGAGCTTAGTAGATGATCAGCACTGGAATGACACAAATTTTGCATACATTTCATTGCAGACATCACCTAACCTAACCTAATACTCCACAAATTCTAAAGTAACATAATATTTATAGTTTAATAAAACTATGACAAATATTTACTACTTCAACGATTAAACTCATTGAGCCCGGCATTAAAGATATTAACTCTCTCACTTCTGCGGAACTGAGCAGACCCTTTGATAATTTACCAAAGGCGCTGAGGAGACTAATTTACCATCGGCGCTGTGGAGACGGCACCGAAGCGCTTGAGCCGGGGTTGGAGGCTGAGTTACAAACCAAGTCTACTATTATATTTCGTACACGCAGGCGGCTATTCAACGTCACCGAGAGTAGACCTATTTCGCAAATAGTTGGTTGAAACAGTAAAATCGTATAAACTTAATTTTGGAAACTCGCTCAATTCACGTCAGCGGTTCGGCTGCGTGGTCAAATTAATATTTTTTTTATTTTGTCATATACAAATTAAAAGTGGTTTCAAATCTATACAGCAATAATAGATGAACATACAAACTTACATAGAATAAAGGTGAAATAAAAACAAAATAAAACTCACCCAAAGGACAAGGCTGTTGTGGGGGACCACCAGCGAAAGTTTTATACAATTTGTCAAAAACAAAAGAGGACATTTTCATCTAAAAAGGAAATTATATTTAACTATACAATTGTAATTGAATCAATAAAAGTATTATTATTATAGTAGCTACGACATTTGCTCGCTTCGCACACCAACCACCGCTTCGAATGAAAAGCAAACAGATTATTGTATACTCTGATATTTTCGCGCAAACGACGTTAGGACAGAGAGGCACTAGAATCGGCTGTAGTGGCGTATTTTATAATTTCATAATAGAGAGAACTTTCTGAAAGGCTAGCTGTCAGCGTAGCCCGTACCAATAAGTTTTAACGTAATCATAATTGTTTTTGTTTTTGGAAAGTAAAAATTCCAAAGTTGTGACGAGAATAATATTTTTGCTACTTTTTTTGACAGAATCGAAGGAAATTGTTGTTCTGTACTTAGCGGAAAGCATTTTTTAACCGATGGATTAAGTGATTTTGGAAAAGTGATTTCACGAACAATCTATTTTTTCTGACAGATTGGTATAAAATGAAACGTATTAACGGGGTCAATTCAAATATATTACCGATACATCCGATAGAATAGTTGAAATTCTAGACTCTAGAACGAAATTGAACAATTCACGCCTCTAACAGCAAAAGTGATCGGAAATAGATACAGTGGTTTGATTGTATTCCTACCGAGACTTGTCAAATTGAGACGCAATGTTTTTTTTTTTTTAAGAGTAAAAAGGTGTCCACTGCTTTGCATATGAACAGCTCCCCCCCCCCACCTCCGGACGCAAGAAATCATGACTTAATGCGTTCTCTGTGGGTAGTAACTGCTCTTGTGTGGTCAGGAATGCCAGGGTGTCATCTACATCCACGTAGGCGTCTTCTGGAAATGACATGTATCATCTTATACCAGAGACGCTGAGGTGGTGCGACTATGTTGTGTGCTTTCAGAATTTGTAGACGAATAAATCGGTATCTTTCATAGCCGTTTTTTGTTTACTGTAAAAAAATGGGAAACCTTATCTCGACGTTTTACGTTCCTTTTTAATCTTATTATTATTATTATGTTCTTACCTCGCTACAAAACCATATGAATTTGAGTTAAAATTATAACTTACTAGCGTAATACCCGTGCTTCGCTACAGGATTTTCTTTTTCAATTAGTTTTGTATTTATTTTTCACTGGCTGCCCGTCGATAGTCTTCGTCACGGTATGTGGACTGAATAAATTAAACCAATTAAAAATATAAAGAATTCAGAGTGAAGAGCGTCTTCTTTTTCAACACCTAAATATACAGAGTCTTAGCTGGATGTTGCAAATCACCCAGATACGTCTTTATATGCGAATGCACAGATTGGGATAGTTTGATCGGCTCACGTCTTTAAATATTTTCTTAAAATTAATGAGTGATAAAATTTCAGCTCTCTAGCTTTAAGGTGGAGTACCAATTAATGTTTATTGTTTTTAGGGGTTGTTATTGTATTTCCATCCCTTAGCAGCACGTAACAAAATTTAAATCTGGTTTATTTTTTATAATACATCTTGTAAGAAATAAATGTACAAAATATCCAGCTCCCTAGCTTTAAGAAAAATATACAAATTATTATTTGTTGTTTTAAGGGTTGTTATTGTATTTCCATCCCTTGGCAGAAGTGACAAAATGTAAAACTGATTTAGTTTGTATGTGTATCTTGTAAGAAATAAATGTAGAAAATATCCTTTCTCTAGCTTGAAGGAAAGTATAACAATTAGTATGTATTGGAGGTTGTTATCACATTTTCATCTTTTACCAGCAGGTAACGAAATGTAAAATTGGTTGAAATTTTATGTGTTTTTAAGAAATAAATGTACAAAATTTAAGCATTTTATTATAGTTTTAAGGAAAGTGTAACAAACAATATTTATTGTTTTAGAGGTTATTTCAACCCATAAAGGACAAATATTTTTAAAATCCTTTCTTAGTGCACCCCTAGCGCCTATGAGGAATATGTGTAAAAAATGTCACGTTCCTAGGCGCTATTCAATTAATATTTATAGTTTTAGGGGTTGTTACTACATTTTGACCTCTTAGCAGAACGTGACAAAATTTAAAACTGGTAAATTTTTTCTGTGTATCTTGAAATAAATAAATGTACGACATATCAGTTCTCTAGCTTTAAGAAAAGTATAAAAATTTCTATTTATTGTTTTTAGGGGTCACATTTTCACCCCTTAGCAGCATGTAACAAAATGTAAAACTGGTTTAATTTTGACACGTGTTTTTGAAGAAATAAATGTACAAAATGTAGGCTTTCTATCTTTAAGGAAAGTAAAACAAACAATATTTTTTTTTAGGGGTTGTTTCAACCCTTAAAGGACAAATATTTTAAAAAATCCTTTCTTAGTGCGCCTCTAGCGCCTTACGAGGAATATGAGTACCAAATTTCACGTTCCTAGATGGTATCAATTATTAATACTTATTGTTTTACGGGTTGTTACTACATTTAAACCCCTCAATAAAACGTGAAAAAATGTAAAACTAAACTACAGGCGTTATGTATAATATACAGGCGTTATGAGACAAAACTACAAATTAGTCATTACGTAAAAAAATTAATTTGTTTTCATTATCAGCAGATCCAAAATTGTTGATTCTAATTGTTGGTTAATCATACCTTCTGTTTATTACTAATTTTCATTTTAAAGCCCTTTGTCCAGGTTATTTGTATATACAGTGTTTTATTTTTTACTAGGGGCTCGCTTCGCTTACCGGGCTAAGCGTCGGGAATCGCGGTGAAGCAAATGGAAAAAGATTACAGCATTGTATAATCTGATATTTTCACTGAAATGTCGATTGATTAGGACAGAGGCACTTGGATTGGGGTAGGGTGGTGGGGTGCGCTCAGGTATTTTGTAAATGATCAGGATTTTCGAAGTGAAAACTTTGTATAGGCGCACCGCGTCCAAATCAGTTACGCGATATTCCATACATTCATTTATTTATATCTGCTAGCGAAGCCTTGGTATCAAGTTTATTTACACTTTCGGAAAGTCCTTCGGAAAGTGTAAATAGGTATTTAAATTATACCTTACTGAAATTTAATTATTAAATTAAATTAAATTATTGTAGATTTTGTAAAATATTTGTATTGTCACATTCTAATGATCTAAGGCATTTTGTTTGTAAGGCATTTTGATTAGAAAACTAGGATATAACATAATAACATATGCCCATTCACTACACCATTGCGGTAGAAAGTGGACTCGTCTGACAAAACATTGCGAGCATGCCAATCAGAATCTAACTCATGATACTCAATGATATGATAACAAAATTCCACTCTTCTGTACGGATCATCCTCAAGTAAATTGTGAACTCAAGTAACATCATTTTTTTTAAATAATTCTCTGTACAGAAGACTTTGGAAAACCAGTTTCAAGTTCAACCTTCCTTGGTGATTTCGGCTTACCAGGAGAGAGGAGCATTGATGCACATACCAGTTCTTCTCGTTCCTCATTAGATCTTCTCGAGTACTTTTTCACAACACTACCAGTTTCTAACAAAAGATTTTGTATTCAATTATTGTTGGATTGCTAGGTGGTTCAAATCCTGATTAGGCAACCTGAAATTGTCTAACTGCTTTTGTAACAAAAAGCCCACTCGCGATACTTTACTTTTTGTTCAACAGTAAAAGCCATTCTGCGAACATAAAATTCATTAAAAACGGCACTAGAGAAAGTTGGGTTATGTTTTTCTACGGCTGAAGCAATATTGTTTCGTCAACAGCTGTTCAACAATGAGCGTTAGAACTGCAAAGCAGTAAAATATCTGGTACCAACTCGAGGAAGTCATTTTTTGAGGGAGAAAATTAATACATAATTCATTATTGCACCATTTTGTTTTTGCAAATGCTGTACTGCTAAAATTTTCACACAACATTTTTAAAGCCTCTATTGTGGGGTGTGTAAAGTTTCAAAAAGATCGATGCATTAATGGCCAAGCTATACAAAATCAAACGTTTAAACCTCTTTGTGGGCCACCCGGTAGGCCTACAAATGATAGCAAATGTCCGTACACAAAATCGTGAAAATATAATCAGCCTTTCGTTAGAAACTAATGTTAAAATCAAAATAGCTGGAAGAACTACTCTAGTAGTACCGTATTGCACACTCTTACTAATTCCATACTCCTCCCCCTTACTGCGATACTCACCTTCCGGTGATTTTCAAATTGGGAGGAACACTTGAAGTAGAATTACACCATAACCTTCGGAGGGTGATGGACCATTAATTATTCCACTATGAAGTCCTTAATAATGAGTAAACCCAGCAACTTAGCCAAATTTCACTCCACAACTACATTGTTTCTTAGAGAACAATCACGAGAGATGAAACCACCGGATAACCTTAAAAAATCTTCTATCGGCAATCGAAATATAATAAATGATCAAGGGAATTAATACGCTCAAAGATTCCCAACCGTTGTTCTGGCACGGGCACGTACTCGACGTATCTCGGGGCGAATCTGTTCGGCTATAAATATGCAGTACTTCACGATGGCATCGACCGATCGCGAGATTGTGGTGAAACTCTCTTGGACCGTTGCGGGGCGTACGTGTTCCGACATCTGTATTAATAAAGGAAACAAAACTCATCGCGAGAAACGAATCCGCCGGTTCAAAGGTTTACATAAATAACCCCGACTCCGTCGTACCGATCTTCGGATTCGATTACCAGATCGGTATCGATAAATAATAACACCATTACGATAATAAAATATATCGATCGCACCAAATGTATTGTAATTTGTGCGAGCTTGTAATATGATTAATTTGCGGTCGCGGCGAAGCTGTTGATGAGTTCTTAAGTCCAATTATCGAAAGTCCATCTGAGCCGGCCGCGGGCGTCCTTTGTCGGCTCCGGAGGGGCGTGGCTTGTATACTCATTTGTTTGCAACTATTCCACAACGGAAACATATCAACTGGTTAATTTATTCTTGGACCTAATAATATACTTGCTTTATGAGACGCGTTGGGGTTTGCGCAATCCTGCGTTTATATTTTGCGCAATGATGGGGAACGTATCGAGTTTCCGAGTATCGTGACGCTTATGGTTTCGTCCTGCGTTGTAGCTCCTTTTGCTAGTAAATTCTAATGTGGTCGCTTAAAAAGCTCAAATTTAGAACCGCCGAGAAATAAAAAAACAATTTTATAACATTGGGCAAACTTTTAGTATATCAGTACTTCTTCTACCAAGGCTGGGTTGCCGACCAGCGCAAACGAAAACACTTTACTTCATTTGTACCACAACACAAATCCCATAAACGTTAACAAAATGCACGATCTAAATGAAAAAGCTAAATTAAGTGTTTAATGTATCCATTAAAAATACGATAAAAATATCATAGTAAACCGTTAACTTTAAGATATACAGTAATTAACTACCGATTTTGGCCTAAAAAAGTAAAACAATAGAATGCCTACCACAGACTAACCGACCTCTACGGACGATACTTCGTAAAGAAAATCTATTATTACAATGTTATATATTGTAAATAACACAATGTATAGTTCACCAATTATATATATACATACAGAGTGTTCATAAAGTCCCTTTAACCCCCTTTATTATTTTTGTTATCGAAAATAAGTTAACAAAACTTTGTATAATCTTGTGTTCCATAGGCCTAACAGGGCAAATTTGTTGATATAATATATGTATTTATAATAATAAATAAATAATAATAAATGTATTTATTTCCTCAATCTGCTACAAATTAACAACAATCATTCTTTTTTTTTTTGTACATAATTACACAAAAGTCACCAAAATACAAAAATAACTAAACAAGTGTCCAAGTTCAAACACTGTAATAAACTTGCCAATACTGATGTCAACGCAACACTAAATACATAAAAACTAAATATATATATTATAAGATTTATACGTACAAAAATAGGAGAATTATACATACAAAAATAGGAGAAAAAACAAAAGAAATATAGTCTTACTTACATTGATCAGTCTTACATTGATCAATAGTCTTAAAAACTATTGATCATATAGTTTTTTTTAAACTATATGTTTTATATAATCAGAAGGAGCAAATTTAGGGCCTCCAAGGCATTTTGCCCATTTGAAGGTTCCTATTTCTTAATATTATTGTTTTTTCAGAAGCGTTCAGATAGTGAAAGTAAATTACTACTAAATCTGAATATTTTTCGGCCACTTTAATAAAATTTTAAATCATATTATAATTTATTGAATTCAAACAATTAATTGTTAACTAAAATTTGGTGCTTCCAATGTAAACACTATTCCAAACAACAATATATCTATAATTAAAAAAGAAAATAAACTAAACATAATGAAATAACAATTTGTAACTCGTGAAAGGACAAGACTTGATAGGAAAATACAAAACAAAAGAAAAATATTTAAAAAAAATGAAATTAAAAAAAACACACATCTGTACTACTTTCGATTGTCAATTAAAGAATCAAGGTTCTCCAATGTAAACAGCCATTTTTTAGCTTCTTCAAAAATAAGCTAATGCGATGTAATTGCTTGATTTCATTGGGTAATCTATTGAATATTCTAGGCGCCATAAAATTTATGGTTTTAGTATAAAAAGTGTTATTAGGTTTTGGTACTTGGGATTGATTCCTTGTTCTTAATTTTTGAATATACTCTATTGAATTTTGAGGTATGTTACCACTTTTACACAAAAGTATATTTAATTGGCAAAATCTTTAAATCTAGAAAAAGAGGACGCGAATGAACAAATTTACTTTTTCCCAAAACTAATCTGATTACATGTTTCTGTTGATAATATATTGTGTTTAAGTAGGTGTCATAAGTACTGTCCCAAAAAATTATTCCATATTCAATTCTGCTCTGTATCAAGGAAAAATACAACATACGCAAGATTCTTTCGTTACATAAATTTCTAAGGAAATAAAAGTACCGTATAACATAATATATCTGAATATATAAAAAAATATATCTGAACCTTTATGATTTTAGGGGGCTTGAGAGGGGTAAACAATTTCAAAAATAAAGTTAGGTCATGCAATACACCATGGAAAAGCTTAAGGAAAACAGACTGGCGCAAACTAGAGCTTAGTTTCTTACTTTGTTTCGAAGTAATGGACAATCAAAGGTATGGGAAATTATATTGTTATCATAACATCATAGCAGATTATTAATTTTGTTAATATTAACAACCCCCTTTTTGACAAAAAAAAACCCCCAAAAAAATCAGTTATTATTTTTTTATAAAAAACGGCTCTAACGATTTTGATAAAATTTGGTTAAGAGTAAGTAGGTTGTATGTTATTTTCCAGAACTTTGATTGTCCATTAGGCTACTTTGAAACGAAGTAAGATACTAAGCTCAAGTTTGCGCCTTTGTGTTTCTCTTTTAATAGGCTAAGCTTTTCAATTGCACGACCTACCTTTATATTTGAAATTGGTAATCCTCCTTACCCCCTTAAGCCCCCAAAATCATACAGTGGGGATAGGTCAAAAAATGTGTCCTGTTATGCAACACAAGCTTTGTTAACTTATTTTCAGTAACAAAAATAATGAGGGGGGGGGGTTAATTAAAGGGACTTTATGAACACTCTGTGTATCAGCTGGTTTCACTCGCAGATGTGTTTGATAAATAAACGGACTATTGGGTAAATATTTTGCCTTACCATTACAAGCAATTTAAAACAAAGAATTGTATATCCGAGTTCCCATGGCCCCAAAACCCACAGAGAATTTTGTTTAAATCGATTTATGCATCCCTTTTAGGCCTACGTAAATTATTAGATATGAACCAATAAACGGTAAAATCCTGTTTTCCGCCAGTTTGAAAATTTTCAACTGCCGCCATTTTGAAACATATAGTTGCAGGAAAACAAATGTTTAAAGTAAAATTTACCCTATTTAGATGTTTATTCATACCCATTTCATGATTATATCTTAAACCGTTTCTGAGATATTAAGGTACTTGTAAAAATCACATACAGACGGACAGACAGAAAACAGATCGAGATAGGACACACGTTGTATTGTAGTACTAGCATGCCCGATCCGGCTTTGCACCTGATCAGGTATTTCGTATGGGGATTTGACCCCCAAACCTCCCCTAACATTTCGATTTTTTTTAAAACCTCTCTTAGCGAGCTCCTAGGGCCCTAGAGGAAGCTACATACTAAATTTCATTCCAATCCGTTCAGTGGTTTTTTTTAGTAACTTTGATCCCCCCCCATCCCCTCCTAAAATTTTGATTTTTTTTGAAAATCTTTCTTAGCGAGCACCTAGGACCCTAGAGGAAGCTAATACCAAGTTTCGTTACAATACGTTCGGTGGTTTTTGAGATTTCGTGATGAGTGAGTGAGTAGCATTTGGATTATATATACAGAGTGTTTGAAAAGTCTGGAAACAGCTTAATATCTCAAAATGTACGAGTCTTATGAGATAGAAATAAAAGCAGTTATTCACGACCATAAGAGAACCACTTTTTGGTGAGTTGGAAATTTTTGTCCGCCATCTTGGAATGAACTTCAGTTTTTTAAATGGGAAGGTGGTCATGCGATACATCATTTCGATGTAGAATTTCAAGAGCAAAGCAACGGTGAAATTTTCACATCCATGTCTTTAACCGATTAAAAATGGCGGCCAAAAGCAACGAAATCGTGTTTTCCGATTTTGCCCCATTTTGCTGTACTGTTTAAAAAATAATAATTCTTCTTCTTTTTGGATTCAGAATTAAAGAAGCTTTCAAACGATATGCCACACAACTGTATTTGGTTAAACCACTCGAAATCAATTTTGAAAAAATGAAAATGGCTGTAACTCACAATTTTTAAATACTCCCAAATATTTAATTCTGAATCCAAAAAGAAGAATAATACTTTTTTTTAAATAGTACAGCAAAAATGGGGCAATATCGGAAAACACGATTTCGTTGTTTTTTGCCGCCATTTTTAATCGGTTAAAGATATGTATGTGCAAATTTCACCGTTGGTTTTCTCTTGAAATTCTACATCGAAATGATTGGGGAGGGGGGTATAGTTTGAAAGGGAATTATTTAATATAATCAAAACTTTTTAAAAGCACGAGAGTTGTCGAGCTTACGATATTCCCGAAATGGTACAACTGACAAAAATAAAAACATTACTTGTCTAATTATTGTCCCATTAGAAGCCCACATTCTCATGACCCATCTTCTATCAAAATCGGCCCAGTAGTTTGTAAGATTAGATAGCAGGAATACTACGTTTTACTTTGACGCAGTCGGTTGGACAGTAACAACAATAATTAAGGCACGGGAATGTCCTGGAATCAAGTTAGGACATGTCGTGTGTACGAATAAATATTAAATTAGTTTTTAATGACTCCAATAACCGAGATCCCATAACTTATTAGGGACCTACAAGAGAAATACATTATGCCAGTTGCATGTTCCGCTAATAGTAATGGACGGCAATTTCATTCACGCGAAATAGAAATGTGACAAGTTGATTGGGTTATTTGCTGTGTTTTGTTTTGTAATGCGGACATTGTGACTTGAATAGTTGGTCTCTTTCTACCCATCATCCAGAGAGTACTTGTAACTTTTCCAATCCTACCGGTTACTTTACAATAGGTTACAGAATAGTTTCTTCGGCAACCAAATGTCCTTTAAAAGTATCCAGGCTTCATGATTCCTACTCCTGAGCTTCAACCCAGCATTTCATCCAGAAATCAGTACCTTTTACTTTCTCACTATACCGGTATACCGGTATAGAGAAAGTATAGTGATCGCAAAAAAAATCTATGTTGAGATTTTTGTGGAAATATCCGTTTTGGGACCCCTTGAGTATAAAAGTGGTTTTTACAAAACGTATGTCTGTATGTATACAAATCTAGAGAGAAAAATATTCGATCGATTTAGTCCTGTATAGATGCATGAGAAAAGGTTTTGAAAATATTTGAAAAACAACCCTCTTTTTGGCCAAAAATCAGTTATTTTTTTATAAAAAAAACGGCTTTAATGATTTTGATAAAACTTAGCTTATTTGTAGCCCTTAATGTACCCTACCATATGCAAAAAACCGCATCTTTCAAAAAACTATCTTTTAGCTAATAATAATAATATTTATTAAATACTCTCCTAACTTAGGCTTAAAATTGGCGTACGAAGCACGCAATGCATTGTGTATTGAAAACACTCCCAATACGGGGGTTGGCATGCGAAACATGCAATGCATTGTAATACGGGGGTTGGCGTGCAATGCACTGTGCGTCGGCCGCTTCTCATAGTGTTCAGTGTCAAACTCACATGTGCGTCCTTAGTAGTGAACGTGTTAATAATTGAAATATGTTTGTGATAAAGTATGTGCCAGTTTCTGGTACCGTTTATTAACGAATTTCTATATGAAAAATGAGCTATTGCAGTGGCCCATATGGTAAGACTCAAGGTCGGGAGTAGCAAATGAGCACCGATCATGGTCCCCAGAACACGTTTTGGGGTGTCATTAAAAATCATATATATGTATACATGTGTTCGCACTCTAGCGGCCGCATTTTAAGTCCGATTTGGTTCAAATTTGGTACACATGTTGGTCGTCTACGTCGCTCGGACGAGTTCGTTAGCAAAAAAAATCCAACAATCGGAAGCACGTTTTTTGACCGGAAGTAACTATATTTTTTAGACTTTTCCTACGAGAATGAATTGTTTTTGAGTTTTTTCTACAAATATAAATGTAGGATGTTATTCTGCACTTTTCTTTTTTAGGCCACCTTATAGCTCGCTTGGTTCCCCCAAAATCGATCAAAACGTAAAATACCATAGAAGTACCCGGTTCAAAGCCATGTGGTGGATTCTACCGTGGGGTTGGCGTGCAAAGCACGCAATGCTTTGTGTGTTTAAGATACTCCCAATACGGGGTTGGCGTGCGAAGCACGCAATCCATTGTGTATTGAAGATAATCCCAATACGGGGGTTGGCGTGCGAAGCACGCAATGCATTGTGTGTTGAAGATACTTCCAATATGCGGAATGGCGTGCGAACCATTTTCCAGCTGTTCAGCATCGTCGTGAATGGACCTGTTTCCCAAATTGTTGGTTGAAACCCTAAAACGTAGGCCTATAAACTTAATTTTGGAAATTCGCTCAACTCACGTCAGCGGTTCAGCTGCGTGGTCGAATTATTTCCTTTCTGACCTACCTATTTCAATCTATTGGCATGCCTTAACAAATCATAAAATAACATTTTTCTACAGCTACTTAATAAAGTGCGTTTTTGCACACCCACAGCAGTGCGCACTAAACTACATGTGTTCAGCGTCAAGTAATTATACCTCTTTGTTTTACTTTACCGCACGGCTAAACGGCTGGCTTGCGGTAAGTAACACTTTTCGCACTCCAGCTGTTTACTTTGCGCACTGCACCCTAAGTGAACAGCTGATGTAATCTATGTTTTGAAAGTCTGATTGCTATGGGAATTACCTCTGAAAAACAGATCTTTTTAAAAACTAAAACACAAATTTAAAAATGTAGCTGTAGGAAAAACTTTGTGTGCATTTCAGCTGCGACAAATGTCAACTTTGCACCCTGAATGGGCTACACAAATAACTGTTTCATACTTCTCGACCTTCAATTTTCCTCCTTTTGCATCATTGCTCCATGGTTGATACCCTGAGCCCTTTTGCCCACTTCTTCATGCAAAATTAAGTACTTTCTTTTTTTGAAAGTGGGGTATATGTTTTATCGGCGTCCCCTAAGAGGTCATAAAATATATCCTCCGCCTTCAAGTGTCCTCCTGAGGTACTTTCACATCGTGGTTCCATGGTCACTACGCCTAAGCCCTTTTCACCACCACTTCATCCAGAAATTAGCGCCTTCCTCTTTTCCAGGCAATCTATTCTATTCTATTGGCACGGCTTAACAAATCAGAAAATACCATCTTTTTCATATTCCTCGACTTCAAGTGTCCCCCAAAATACTTTTTCATTGCTGCTCCATGGTTTTTACTCCTGGGATTCAACCCACCATTTCATCCTGAATTGAGAAGATAAAATCCTAGACGGAATCCTTGCGGGCGAGTTAAATTTACACTTCTCATCTTAACATGGTGGTATTTCTGGGTGGGATTTTTCTCTATTGTTCAAATGAGCGCCTTCGTATCGAGCTCTATAGACTTCATACGGTGAGTGTTGCGCCACCTCGATCAAAACTAGATCTTTTTCCATAAACATCTAAATCATTTAATCATAGCCTGACTGTAATGAAACAAGTCAACATCAGATGGGTTTGGGTTTAACATTTAAATTGTAATAGTCAAAGAAAAAATATTAAACAAAATAGCAAAAATATTTCGGCGATGAGAAGTCTCCATGTAACAAAACGACAACTCCGAATTGAATACGTATCACATTAACATGCCCCTACCTAATTGAAACCTTTATCGCCGCATTGCCGCACTGTGAACCCGGCTTCACCGCACGTCCGCATAATTGCCGACTCTCGCTTCCGTCTCCTACGCTACGCTCCATTCTTGTGTTTTGTTTTACACGTCATCTACGGGGGGGTGGGGGGGAGTCACCGGGGACCGGGGCGGGGGGAAATAATTTGAGCCGCTGTTGGGCAACAAACTAATTCATCATTCTAAGAGGCGGTAAGGTAGCCTTTAATTATCCCGCGCCGCCACGGCCCAACACACGTTCTTCCGTGCAATTGATTCCAAGATAAATCCAAATTAGTTGATACACTTTTTCGCACATTAAACCATAACCGACGATATTTATGCGTGCGGTGCGGGAGAGCCGGGAATTATGCGCGTTCAGTGTAAACTATTATGTGGTTTTTATTTCGTGTAATTACTATTTTTGCTGGCAATTTGTCTTCGTGCGTTTTTTAAATTTATAATACGACTGCAGATGATAATTATTAAGTTAATATTAGTCTTAGAGGGAATTACTTGGATCGTTAAAAACCTTCCAGAAACCTTTCCCCCTTGACTGATTTAATGGCGTGGAAGTGAAGCAAAACTAAAGAGTCATTTTAAGGCCACGGTTTTTTTAATAATATTTTTTTATTCACTGACAAACATCTACGGTATATACAAATATCAACAAAATAAAAACAATTCTTTCTTGGCTTAAAAATAGTAACAATATTTTTACCTAGAATAATAATAAATTTAGATCTTAATTTAAAAGCGAAAAAATAAATGTAGGGCCCTTCTAGGTATGGCCTGTTTGACTTCCAACTTCTTATTTGCTATTGAAAGAGAACATTTTTAAAAAATGGGTGTGCTTACGACCACACGTTGGAAGTGATAACTTCTATGACCGATTTATATTTTTATCAGTATTAATATTAGAGGAGAATAGAGGAGAATTTGTTGAAGTCAATATATTGTCAAAAAATATTATATCATATTTCGAAATTGCATAATTATAATTATAATATTATAATATAGTAATATTACTATGTAATAATATTATAATTATAATAAGTATGTGAAAAATAGTGATCATTGTAATGTAAGCAGTATTTATTTAGTGACTAATGATTTTGAGTGAGGTACTAGTGTATGCACTCTACATAGAATTCTAAGAATAATTCAATATGTAAGGGATAATTATTATAATAATAATTATAATATTATAATAACGTATTATAATGTATTATGTATCGTCTATTCCCTCTCCACGCGCTTACTTGTCTATATATAGGCCCTACTATTAACATTGTCAGGACAATGTTCGCTATTGCAATAATATGGTTACCTACTGCAGATGTTACATCTTAAAGTATTTTAGCTGATTCTGTGTGTATTTTGAGACAGTGGGGTTTTTTTACCGCTGGCCTATATGCTTTTACGTGATTTGTATTAGAAAAACGCTTTCGTCTTTTTCCCTCTTTTTTTTGGTACCGTACTTGTTCTGGATGCGACCGACTGCATCAGATGATGATGTACCGTACACTGTTCTGATATGGTTGGAAGTTGAGAAAAGTGGAGACTATCGTCTGAAACCTAGGATTGGGAAGCTGACTGTATTTCCTCCACACAAATATCCATTGAGTTGTCAGGTAAAGAAGGTGAGAGAGGAATGAGAACATCAAAGTGGCCTCTTGACAGTTCCCCGGTAAACCTTAGCCTTCCTACTCCCTCAATCGGTTCGCCAATACTCTTCCACAACAAATAACCATCTCTGTACAAATGAAATTCATAAAAAATATTTCGGATGCTTCTTGAATTTCACAGGAGGTTCCAAAAGTTACCGGTTTGCTCATATCCGCGATATATTATTTTTTGTTGAATAAATATCTCTTGTTACTTCTAAAGTATATGTTTGAACCTGCGCCAATTGTTTGAAACATGACTAACAACTCTGGTCCTCACCTCAAACCTCAGTGAATCGTGTCATGCACAATTTAAGTCAAAGAGTAGAATAAACATTGGCCACTGGCCTAGAAGAAACTATATTTTTGTCTTGAAGTAGTTGAAAACTACTTTTTGTCTTTTGTAATTTTTTTGTAAAATTAATGGTTTTTGAGAATTCAACAATACAAATTTTAAATGGCCGCCATTTTGAAAATAACAAAACTACAATCTTTATGTTTTGTGCACTTTTAAAACTTAAGTAATAAGATGCGTTTCCAAATCTGAACTGAAAATAAGAAACTATATAATTATTAATATATTAATATTATAATAATTATAATAACGTATTATTATATACTATGTATCGTCTATTCCCTCTCCACGCGCTTACTTGTCTATATATACTATGTATCGCCTATTCCCTCTTCACGCTCTGATTTGTGTCTACGCAAAATGTTTGCGTGACGCGAGATTTCAGAAACATATTCAAGCGAAAGTGTCCAACGGGCCAATAGAAGTTATCCCTTCAAAAAACTGAAAACATATAATTTTACGTGTTGTAGTTGTAAGACAACTACCAAGAAATTATGTTTTCAGATTTTTGTGCATAACTCGATTACCCTTTGACTTACAGACAAAATAAAACAATTTATTTATATATTTTTTAGTTGAAAGAAGAAACTTTTTGTCTTTTGTAAATTTTTTGTGAAATTAATGGTTTTTGAGATATTCAACAATACAAATTTAAATGGCCGCCATTTTGAAAATAACAAAACTACAATCTTTATGTTTTGTGCACTTTTAAAACTTAAGTAATAAGATGCGTTTCCAAATCTGAACTGAATATCTCATCTACTTCCACAGCAGGGTTTTTTGTTTGTTTGTTTTTTTGTAAAAATTCAAAATGGCGGATTGTTTAAAAACAAAGCGTTTTAAGGCACATGTTTATAGGAACTTTTTTATTTATTTTTATGTAAGGAACCCACTCCAGAAGTTTGGCGTAATATTTATGAAACACCCTGTATACTTCTAAGGTATACTAAGGTAAAAAGCACCGACGTTCTAGAATCACTTGAAAATCAAATTTGTTGTTACGTCTACACAAACATCCAATGTATTCATCTGGAACCGAACCCGGGACCTAAAGCTTCGGGGTCAAGTAGGCTAAGCTAACCTCTCAGCTACAACCCTTCGCTTGCTTATAAGTTAGGTAGGCCTAGTTTATATTAGTTTGGGATGGACTCCTACTTGAAGGAAGCTTTCTTGCACGCCATAGGACGAATTCTCTTCTATTATACAGGTAATAGGCCTATTAATAAAATAGGTGTAGTAATAAAAAGTCTTGCATTCGACCCCTAAATGTGAGTATCTCAGTTATTTATGACTCTATCATTAAAAACCGCATATCGTTGGATTGGTCTTAAAATAGTCTAAAAATTTTGTGTCTTAATCTTTTTTTTTTATAATGTATGGTTTTTTAGATATTTAACATTAAAAATGTTCAACAGCTACCATTTTTAAACCATTTTTAATGGTGCGATGATTTAGGTAATACTTAAGCCTGCCTGATATGGATTTACCTTCACAATAAAATTTATGGTAAAAGAGGAATGTCAATTAGTTCGCACTCTAGCAGCCGCCTTTTAAGTCCGATTTGGTTCAAATTTGGTACACATGTCGCTCGGATGAGTTCGTTAGCCAAAAAATCCAACAATCGGAAACACGTTTTTTACATGAAGTAACTATTTTTTGAGATTTTTCCTACGAGAATGAATTTGTTTTTGAGTTTTTCCTACAAATATAAATGTAGGATGTTATTTTGCACATTTTGTTTTTTTAAGCGACCTTATAGCTCGCTTGGTTCCCCCAAAATCGATCAAAACGTAACATACCATAGAAGTACCCGGTATTTTCAATTTGTTTAATGTAAACTATCGTGTGAAAAAAAGTTACCTTTCCTTCCCTCAAGAAGCCTCAAGAATTAAATTTCCCCAGGTCCTCTAAACCCTCTCGGCGGACCTGATTCAGAATACATCGATGCAAAGAATACATTTGGGCCCTTGTTATACACATATAATCAATGTATCGAATCTTGAACTTCGATATAGGCCTATATCGAATACCCGTAGTTTTGTAGTTTGATGGAAAGTCTAAGTAAAAAGGTGGTCGGCTTAATCTCTAAGTACCACTAATTCTTATACACAATTATTACTACTAGTTGATTGTAGTGTGAAAGTTACTGCACTGCGCATGCGCAAGCCTACACTACTAAGAACTAATAGGCCCTCGCCGATTGACACTTTCAATACAATTTCGGCGAGGCTCTCGTGAGACTCCCCTCCGGCCGGTGAGCGAGGTGTTGCCGCCCCTCCCACCTAATAATAACACTACGCCGACCCAAATCAACGCGGGAACTATTTTCCATGTGTTTATCTTGAAATAAACACACGTTCGGCTCATCATTGTCAGAAGTTACATCTGGACGCGGTTTTTGTTTATTACGACGGATTTACAGGTTAGAAAACATTGCTCGGTACGTAATGTGGGCGTAACTGGGCAACGAAGGGGGCGTGGTTGGGTTATGATATCAGCTGATTTACAGCTGAAGTAACTTTGGTCTGATTTACACTAATATATATCATATTATAAAGTGCAAACTGTTGCATCGATGTAACTGGCACAACTTGTTCGATTTGAATGAAACTTTTTCAGAGTAACATGGGTTTTATGTAGCCTATAGTGTTATTAAAAAAAGGTTATTTAGTGAATGAAAACGGAGAAAATCTTCAATATCAGTGGCTTGTAAAGCGTAAGCTGGCTAAACCATAAATAATAAATATATCTATGAGAATCTTGCAAAAAAGCCCTATAAAACAATTAGAAGAAGGTGGGGCAAGACGGGGTAGAGGGCAAGACAATATATCGCGATTCAGCGTTTGCTGCTTCAACAACAACCGACAGAACAGAAGGCGCAGATGAATGTCAAATGCCAGCTGAAACTGTTCCTTCATCTGGACCATCCCAAAATAAAACTTTGGAAGATAGTTCAAATTTGCTGCCGGACGGTTCAAATTCAGTATGCACGGATTAAATGAATCTTCAAACGTTAATGCCCAGTCTGGGTGTTCTCATTGAATACCTGAAGGAAATGACATCCTTAAGGACAACGTAACTCAGCAAAATACAAGTCAAAGGAAATTTTTGATTTCTCCTTAGTAGATATTGCCTGTCCCCCATGTTGGACGTAAAAACATCAGAAAAACCAACCATAAAAAATGGAAAATTATTGTTGTTAGAAGCTCTCCATACAAGCTAGACATTCTAGAATCAAGTCAGAAGAGAAAGAGTAGAAAAATAACAAAAATAGTCCAGGTTTTGCAAGGAAATCGCTCTTTGGTAATGTAGAGTCGAAGGTGATAATGTCAGGAAGATGAAAGAAAGAAAGAAACAAATAATTGATAATCAAAATAGAAAGCCAAATATAAAAAAAAGGAAATTTCTATAAAGAGAAAAGATGCTACTAGAGAAGATGTATCCTGCCTCTATTGCAGACACTTTTATTCTCAATCAGACGAGGGAATAAAAATGGGAATAAAAAATAATAATGTCTCATGTTTAATAGGCCTAATATATAGACAATGGGCACACTGCTCATGCGCAGGGGATGAAGATGATGAAGATCAAGCTCATCATATTTGTGATTATTGTAAATAAAATTTCATGTAAAAGCAACAAATTATTGCTAAAAAGACAGGATTTAAAAAAAAATTACCAACAAGATATATTTTATGTTAAATAATACTATCTTTATTTTTCCTAATATGCAATTAAATAGTTTGAATGTAAATAAGATTTTATTGTGTCATTATTTAAGAACTATCCTCAAAAATACCTTCTGCATGTGGGGTAAGATCGGGCATTTGCAATACCTTTTAAAAACTGCTATTTTATTAATAAAAATGTTTTTTAACCTTGAATTTTTATATTGTTTTATGAAAGAGGATGATTTGATGTAAATGTTGGTATTAAATTTGTTTCCCCAACTTTTCTTAAAAAAATTTAAAACCCCTAAGGGCCCCGTCTTTGCCCCACCTTCCCCTACTGCCAGAATAAGTCTATCTAATAAACAGATTGTCAAAAAATGTACCGGTAAGGTATACACAGTTTGAACTGAAAAGATACTTGTGTGGTTTTGAAGTTTAAGTTAATAAATGATCAGAATGACCATCGTTAACTGCAATACACCTTCGACAACGTCTAATCGATATTTTAGGGTGCGTCTTAGATCCACCTTATCGGATCGATTTTGTTCAGAGAATGGCAGCGTACTTAGCGTCACCTTATTTGCAGTTGCTATTAGTAGCATCACTGCTAATGTCCGATTACCTGTCCACTGTTCTCTTTTTGTTGATGATTTTGCCATTTACGTGGCAACCCGGAACATGGCAACCGCTGAAAGGTCACTGCAATTAACAATCAACAAATTACAAACATGGTCCATACAGGATTTAATTTTTCCGCTGCTAAAACTCGATGCATTGCTTTTACTCGTCGTAGACAACATTTTAGTCCCACTTTATACCTAAACGGAACTCAACTTCACTCCGATAACACTGTCACATTTCTAGGTCTTATATTCGACCATAGACTCTCTTGGAAACAGCATGTGACAAATTTAAAATCACGCTGCATCAAGATCTTAGATATGTTACGGGCTTTTAGCGGTTCTCATCGGACAGCCGATAGAACCTGCTTGCTGGGTTTTTACCGAGCTCATTCGATCACAAATTGACTATGGGTCCATGGTGCATTCGTCAGCTAGGTTGTCGGTTCTTAAAAAGATTGATTCCGTTCATATCACTGCTCTCCGTCTAGCATCCTGAGCTTTTCGTTCTAGTCCCATTAGTAGTCTGCTTGTTGAAACTAGTGAGCCATCGCTCACGCGACGCAGACAACAGCTACAATTGCTGTATATGTGTAATTGCGCTCCAAATCTTTGCACCCTTCGACCCTTCATAAAATATTGTATTTCACAATCCATTATTTGCGCAGCACGAATTCCGTAAGCAATCTACTGCTCCTTACGGGATCCGAACTATCCGTATCCTCAATAATATGGGTGTTGCACTACCTCTTATATATCTTATTAAACGAGCAATTCTTGTATATTTGTTTATAAATGTATACATTTATTTCGGGGATCTCGCTAATGGCTCTAACGATTTTGATGAAAATTTGCATCTAGGTGTTTTTTGACGTCAGGAATCTAATTCGCTAGGTCTTAAGTCTGCAAAACTGTGTTGAAGATACTCCCAATACGCGGAATGGCGTGCGAAACACGTAATGCTTTGTGTATTGAAGATACTTCCAATATGCTAGATGGCGTGCGAAGCATTTTGCAGCTATTCAGCACCGCCGTGAATAGACCTATTTCACAAATTGTTGGTTGAAACCTAAAACATAGGCCTATAAACTTAATTTTGTAAATTTGCTCAACTCACGTCAGCGGTCAGCTGCGTGGTCGAATTATTTTTAGATTGGAATATTAGGTCTAGGTTACGAATTATTTAGTTTTAATAAAGTAGCCTAACCTAACTTATTTTAATGCTGCACAACTTGCGCTCGACCTTTCACTAGTTCAGATAGATAGGTTGTGTCTCGATGGTCATACAGTGTTTGAAATATATTTATGTTGGCTGTAATTTAACACGTGCGTTCAACTGATACAAGTTTGATTTGTTCAGTTCGCCACAGCCCCTTTGAAACTGCTAAGTGCGTATTGTAAAGATGTGATTTATTATGCTCACAGTGCTTTGTGATTTATATGTAGACAACAATAGAATGTCGATCATAATATCTCGTAACATAACCTACAAAAACAATGTAAATAGTTCGACCACGCAGCTGAACCGCTGACGTGAGTTGAGCTTTCCAAAATTAAGTTTATAGGCCTATGTTTTAGGGTTTCAACCAACAGTTTGGGAAATAGGTCTATTTTCGACGGTGCTGAATAGTCGCAAAATGGTTCGCAGGCTAATCCGCATATTTGAGTATCTTCAATACCCAAAGTATTGCGTTCTTCGCACGCCATTCCAAATATTGGGAGTATCTTCAATACACAATTCATTGCGTACTACCCCACTGTAGGACCCACCACATGGCTTTGAACCGGGTACTTCTATGGTATTTTACGTTTTGATCTATTTTGGGGGAACCAAGCGAGTTATTAGGTCGCGTAAAAAAACAAAATGTGCAGAATAACATCGTACATTTATATTTTTAGAAAAAACTAAAAAACAAATTCATCCTCGTAGGAAAAATCTAAAAAATTAATTACTTCCGGTCAAAAAACGTGCTTCCGATTGTTGGATTTTTTTTGGCTAACGAACTCGTCCGAGCGGCGTAGACAACCAACATGTGTACCAAATTTGAACCAAATCGGACTTAAGATGCGGCCGCTAGAGTGCGAACACATATATATGATTTTTATTGACACCCCAAAACGTGTTCTGGGGACCATGATTAGTGCTTATTTGCTACTCTTGACCTTGGGTTTTACCATAAGGGCCACTGCAATAGCTCATTTGTCTATGGAAATTCGCTAATAATTCGATCAGGCAGCTGAACCGCTGACGTGAATTGAGCGAGTTTCCAAAGTATTTTAGGGGTCAACGACTAGGGGATGCGGAATACTACCCCCCGGAAAACTACCCCCCCAGGTGAAACGTGACGTCACGAAATCTGCCAACTAACCAATATGGGAGCCGTGTCCGCGACTGGAATACTACCCCGCCTAGCAAAAGCGGGTCGCCGGAATACTACCCCCCGGAAAATTACCCCCCCAAGCAGGTTCCTACAATTATACTGTTATCGGCAACATACTGTGACTAAACAGTTTAGGTTAGTCCTCTAGTTTTTTTTTTATTCTAATTATATCGAAACTTGAGTGTGCGTGACTGAAAAACTGCCCCCCGATCTCTGACGTCAAAATGACGTAGGAACCTGCTTGGGGGGTAGTTTTCCGGGCGGTAGTATTCCGGCGACCCAACGACTATTTGGGAAATTGGTCTACTCAAGAAGGCGCTGAATAGCTGCCTATTTGTACGTAATATATTAGTCTATTTTGTTTGCACCTAAGCTTCCAGCTCCAGCTCACGCGCTGCTCTGTCCCTCTTGCAGAGGATAACTCGATTTGCGAGATCGCATCTCGACCTTGCTGTCTCGGTTTATGGACTGCTATGCTTCACTCGCGGCGGGCGAATGGGTTCAGAAGCTGCCCCCACGTAGATTTGAACCTGGTACTTTTGATTACCGGACTTTTCGTAACACATGAAAAATGCGGACTTTTCGTCCCACTTTTGGGGGTGGCTGCCTGGGTTGGGTTTGATAATGATCTCCAAATATTTCTAGGCGGACTTTTCGTCCCACCAGAGGGAAGGGTTGCAGAAAGGACCATATGTAGAATAATTTATCTGACATTCTTTCCCTCATAACACGTTATAGCGATTTATATCGATTAGGATTTTTTGACCTATCAGATTTACAAACTTAAGTAAAATTCAACCATAAATAGTTACGCTATAATTTCATGATTCCCATCACACTTTATCCAGGCTTTGGACTGAAAAAATAATTATAAATTTTATAATCATTTTGGCGTGTTTAAAATCAGCTGTGGTTAAGCTTTTGACCTAACCTAACCTAACCAAACCAAACCTAACCTAACCTAATCTACCTGCATACAAATTTGAGAATGCATAATTTTAATCAGTAACAAATGATTCGCACAATCGTATTTATCAGATGAAATATACTAAAAATAGCTTCAGTTTAAAATTGCTTTAGTCAAAATATGAAATGATGAATATAACGTATTATGAGGGAAAGACGGTCAGATAACTTTCTGCAACCCTTCCCTCAGGTGGGACGAAAAGTCCGCCTAGAAATATTTGGAGATCATTTTCAGACCCAACCCAACTAGCCATCCCCAAAAGTAGGACGAAAAGTCCTCATTTTTCACGTGGGACGAAAAGTCCTTGGGACGAAAATTCCGGACACTTGTACTTTTATTGTATTTTTACGTTTTGGTCGATTTTGGTGGTTGGTACGAGCTATAAAGTCGTGTAAAAACAAAATGTGCAGAATGACCTCCTACATTTATTTTTGAAAGGCCCGTTCTGCACTTTTTGAGTGGGTATTCGAATGAAATCTCGCATACCGTAACGTACCACAATCGAATCACGGTATCATGCATTCTACCAATGAAATGGACATTGTGCTTCCTCATTTTGTAAGTTGTGATAAAATAGTTTACTTGGTAATACCTCTGAAATGGACGTTGTGATTCCTCATTTCATAAATTGTTTTAAAATAGTTTAAGGTGCGGCTATACACACACGTCACGTCACGTCACGTCACGTCCCGTCTTTTTTCCAGAGGTATGCTCCCTGTGTAATCAAATGGAGGTGGCTATACATACCCGTCACGTCACGTCACGTCACGTCACGTCCAGAAAATATTCGAATGCTCTAGAGAGCATACCGTGCCGTGACGTGACGTGACGTGACGTTACGTGCCGTGACGTGACGGGTATGTATAGGCAGGGGTCACGTCAAGCGAAGTCATTTATCTCCGCTTCGGCTTTGTCCGAGCACAGTCGGGAAACATCGTTGGTATAGCTGAATGTTTTTTGACTATATTTTGTTGGCTCCATAACAGAGATAAACAAAAATATTGCACCTTATCAGTTCAAGGGGTGAAGTGTGTCTGTTCACCTGTTTCTTGTGTGTCGTTCCTTCAGTAACATAGTGTTTTGTTGTGCGTCAACCATGGACGACGAGTATTTTATAACTTTAGTGCAAGACTTCAAAGAACTTTTTGACCCTTCTCACAATTTATACATGAATAACGTAAGGAGGAACTACTGCTGGGAAGAAATTGCAATTAAAATGAATTCCACAAATTTATGAATCAATATAAATTTAGTATATACATTACTATTATAACTACTATAATAACTTTATAATCTAAAATTATAACTCTATTACTGCGGTTTAGAGGCTCACTTATAAAGTCAAGATAACATTGATAATAATAATAATTGTATAACAATAGTTTAACATGGAAATATATTGACAGTTGACTACAACTGAAACTAACTTTGTGTTTCAGTTATAAAGCACAAAATACTGATAAAATTACAGCAAATTTATTGTAAAAAAGCTAGGTCGGCTGTTTTACTTAATTAGTAAAAATTACCTAGGTCAAAATGAATCTCAAGATATAGGTATTAAAAGCCAAGATGTGCGCGCGCTACTTTTTGTGCCTAGACGTGACGTGACGTGACGTGACGTGTATGTATAGCCGCACCTTTACTTGATAATACCTCTGAAATTGACATTGTTCTTCCTCATTTCGTAAGTTGTGTTAAAATAGTTTACTTGGTAACACCGCTGAAATGGACATTGTGCTTCCTCATTTTGTAAATTGTGTTCAAATATTTTACTTGGTAATACCTCTGAAATTGACGTTTGCTTCCTCATTTTGTAAATTGTGTTCAAATATTTTACTTGATAATACCTCTGAAATGGACATTGTGATTCCTCATTTCGTAAGTGGTTTTAAAATAGTTTACTTAGTAATACCTCTGCAATGGATATTGTGTTTCCTCATTTTGTAAGTTATGTTAAAATAGATTACTTGGTAGTAATAAAATAATCAAATTTCAGACTAAACCAATACGACTAACGATTTATATTCATTACAGTTTTCACTTCTGTCAACAGTCCCGCGACTGCTTTCTTTTATTTATTTTGATATAAAACCCTAACGAGTTTCTTTCTACTTTCCTACTTTAATGTACTATCCCCTCTCCTACTTTAATACAATTATGAAATCACAGTTGGGGCTACATACGGGGGCTGGTGTGCGAAGCACGAAATGCATTGTGTATTAAAAATACTCCCAATATGCGGGTTGGCGTGAGAAGCATGCAATGCATTGTGTATTGAAAATACTCGCAATACGGGCGTTGGCGTGCGAAGCACTGTGCGTCAGCCGCTTCTCATAGTGTTCAGTGTCAAGCTCACATGTGCGTCCTTAGCAGTGAACGTGTTAATAATTTAAATATGTTTGTGAGAAAGTATGTGCCAGTTTCTGGTACCGTTTATTTTGTTTGTTTAGTTTGTAATTGGTCAATATATCTAATTAAAATACCATAAAATTTCAAGTTGACCCAATAATATTAGAATACTAGCTGACACGTACGGCGTTGCCCGTGGTGGTTAGTATTTTCATTCTTTTTAACGTAATTGTAATCTTTTGAAGTGTTCAGTTAGTGAGTGGTATTTGGCTTTTATATATATAGATCTTAAATAATAAAAGCACTATTGTCATAATAATAAAAGATCTGAAATTATGATTTTAGTAACTTTGATCCCCCCAAACCCCTCCTAAAATTTCGAAATTTTTCATACCCTTTCTTAGAGAGCGCCTAAGGCCCTAGAGGAAGCTACATACCAAATTTCATTCCAATCCGTTCGGGCATAATTTGAGGATGATCAAAAACGCATTGAAAACGCAAGGAGAAATGCAAAAACGCCTATTTCTGGCGTAATTTTGGGAGAATCTCAAACATTTTTTAACAGACTACTTTTAGGCCTTAAACGAACCTAAGTACCAAATTTCAACATTTTCTGCCAATTAGTTTTCGAAAAAGCTGAGAAAACGCAAAAAATCGCTAGAAAAACGCGAATATTGGGCGTATCTTTGGGATATTTTCAAAATCCGTTCATAGTGCGCGTCTAAAGGTCCAACTGAACATGCATGCCAAATTTGAACTCATTTGGTTCAGTAGATTTTTAGTTCTGCTGATGAATGAATCAGTGCCATTTCGCTTTTATATAGATTATTAGAATATTAATAATAAGAGAAGCACAGATGATAATTTCCCCAAGTAGTGTAACATTACTGTTCATTTGACTTCACAGCAGAATCTTTGATGCAGTTGCTTCGACGCAGCCTGTGAACCGGGCCGGAGATGTATTTGCGGTAGTATAAATTACTGCCTTGTGCACAACCACCTTGATTCATTATAGAGGTGTGAGAACAGCGCGGCGAGCGGCCGGTGAAGAAAGCTCGTGATGGCCTCTAATTCGAGTCATTTCGCAGGACTAATAACACGTTACCAGTGGTATTGTTCTCCTTTTACTTAGCCGCTGTTTACTGTCATTCTCTTGTTTTAATTCTTCCGTCCAGGGACGGTCTAAATAGACTCATCGGTGGGAAGAAAGATGCAGTTTTATTTTAGAGCAGTACAAACGTTTTATTTTGAAATTAATCTTTGGCGAATGAAAGAAAGATGAAATCGGACACAGATTTGTTAGTAGGCCTAAGTTGTTCGTGACAACTTATTATTTTCGAATACATTGTCCAATATTATGTAAATAATAAACATAACACAGTTTCTAAAGAATTACTCAAACGCGTTTCGATTACCAAGTCGTCATCATCAGTGGTGGTTACAGTTACAAATTTATACCTTTTTGTATACCAGGTGTCCATAAAATCCCCTCCCCCTTAACTTTCGAACAAGTAGAAATAAATAAATGAGCTTCGGGGTATCTTTATATGACAAAAGGAGATGAATTTTGGTGTAACCGACCATTTCACCCCTAACCCCAAAAAGTTGAAAACATCTTATAACTGGCCGCCATTTTCAATTGGGTTAAGATAGAGTCCTCTAATTTGTGCCATTCTTCTTCGTTTATCAAGCCATTTAAAATGAGGTATCACTTGATGGTGGTTTGTATTTAAGATTTTCGAATCACCCTCTCAACCCCATATTTTGGGGTAAGGGGTGAAATGGTCGGTTACACCAAAATTCATGTCCCTTTGTTATATAAAGTTACCCCGAAGCTCTTTTATGTATTTCTACTCGCTCCAAAGTTAGTTTATGGACACCCGGTGTATAAACCAAACTAATTACTATATCTGTAATTCAGCTGGTAAAGAAATTACAGATACAGTAATTAATTTGGTGTTTAGAACTAATACTATAAATCCTAATGCTGTACCTAAACAACATTTTTATGAAACTTCAACATTTTTTCTATGTATGACCACTTAATATTTATACATCGTTTTAAAGATAAATAAATAATGAAGTTTTTTATGTAGGCCTATAGACATTTTGTAAAAAACACTTTTTTGGACTCAGAGGGTCCCAAAACGGATATTTCCACAAAAATCTCAACATCGATTTTTTTGTGATCACTATACTTCCTCTATACTATAGTATAGTGAGAAAGTAAAATACAGCTTTCGTTTTTTGACGAAAATAACACAAAAATGTGCTTAAAAGTGAAGGTATGGTTAGGTTATTTTAACATTGAAATTGGTTGCCAACTTCGCCGTTTTGAATTAAGGGAGCCAAGCCTTAACATCTAAAGTCTAATTTGTTAACATCTAAATACAGTCTAAATCTTAAAACTTTTCATCGTGAACTCTTTTTTCTTCAATGTTTTAACGCAAGGAAGATTTGTCACGAAAACTAAAACAATACTTCACTAAATTTAATTCTTTGCAGTCAAAGGTCTAGGCAGTACTTTTTTTATCAGTAAATGAAATAAAAGCAACGAGGAAATGTTTGTATTTTTAGACGTCTTTTTACAAAAGATAAAAAAGAATTTAAAAAACAATTTGGATTTTATAAGTTGCATAAACAAAATTATTATAATTTCCAAACATCCCTGATTTAATCAGAATCTACAACCTGTCCAATCATATTATAGGCAACTTTGCTAAACCATGTTGTTTCAGTTTAAGAAATACGTAGGTCTATTGTGGATACTTTGCCAAATAGCCATATCTCAAATATGACTCTTTATGAATTATTAAACTAAATCTTGTTCTGGTGTGTAAAAATGGTCAAGTAAATCTTTCTTTAAATTTGAGCATAACAATTTTGTTCTCTTTGTTGGATAAATCTTATGAGCAAAGTCTTGCTACAGTAAAATTAAATTTGTATAATTATTTCCAAATCCACTAACATATTAACTTCTTATTAACGCGTAAATAAAGTTGATGAAAATCAAATTCCTTCCCCCCTCCCCCCCCCCCCCCCCCCAACTGTGTGTGTTGGCGCGCTCCTTTCAAGTCCATCACAATAGTCCAACACTGCACTCCACTATTAGGAGACTATATCGTGTTAGAAGTTTATGTAGCAAACCAACATACACATTCATGCGTGCAACCAAGCACTGCTACTGATTTATATTGACTTAGTCTTAGAGTGACAAGAAATGGTGATGGCGACCGACGTTTAGTAGTCCGCTGCCATCTTTGTGTATCCACCACAGCACATTTAAAAGGTTAGCACAATTTGTGAATAACTCTGCCACGAGAGTAGCATTTAAAAACATTAACTTTTCATCTCAAATAACACATTTGGTATTTCGTTTTCATCAAATTAGAATAATTTCAGACAGTCTAATAATAAAAATTCAACGTTTTAATTGTTTGTGTCAATGGAATACTTGAAAAGGACATAATTTAAGCATTACTTTAAATTAGACTTAAAATATTTGAAACAATAAGATTAAGGGGAGGTTCCCTGTCCGCCATATTGAATCTGATTCCCATAAGAGCAATGCTACAGAATAAGCCATTTTTTGATAAGCCAAACGTATGATATAATAAATTGTAGAAAATAGTAAACTTTATTAATTTTTTACTCAGTTGCATAAAGAGATATTGCAAAAAACCTTAGCAATCAACATGCACAATCTATTTTACTTTAAGAAAAATAAACGGTACCAGGAACTGGCACATACTTTCTCACAAACATATTTAAATTATTAAACAGATTCACTGTGACTTCATAATTGTAGGTGGGGTAGGAGAGGTGATTTATTAAAATATGAAATTAACTTATAAATATTATTATTATTATTATCTAGAGAGAAAACTATTCGGTCTATTTCGAATAAATTTGCACCAAACCCTTCAATTAGGCCTGTATATATATGCACGAAAAAAGGTTTTTCAAATTATTGAAAAACAACCCCCTTTTTGGCCAAAGAACCCCCAAAATCAGTTATTATTATTATTATTAGCTAAATGAGAATTTTTAGAAAGATGCGGTTTTTTGTATATGGTAGGATACATTACCGGCTACAAATAAGCCAAATTTTATCAAAATTGTTATAGCCGTTTTTTATAAAAAAAATAATAACTGACTTTTTGGGGTTTTTTTTGTCAAAAAAGGGGTTGTTTAAAAAAAAAATCAAAACCGTTTTTCGTGCATCTATACAGGCGCACTTGACACGTCTGGTGCAAATTTGTTTGAAATCGATCGAATAGTTTTCGCTCTAGCTTTGTATACATATAGACATAGGCCTAATTGAACATAAGAATACGAAAAATTTAACTGATTTAATTGAGCCTTAAAGTTTAAAGGAAAAAAGTCTGTAACAATAATTTTTAACTTTAAAGTTATTTAAAAAACGTTGTAAGGAGTTATTATTTGGGTACTGTGTTTAATTTATAGGAAATTTAATGTTCTTTCAAAAGGTATTACTTTCCATGTCATAACTACATTAGTGTGGTTTTTATCGTCAAACTAATAGCACCAAGTCGTGTAATTTGAAAAATCACAAAATACGCCATGACAGCTAAACGGTTGAGGTCAGACAAGGGCTTATATACATTTTTTTGTTTCTTTTGATAGGTAGAATCAACTGTTAAAATTAATGTAGTTAATAGTGACTCACCCTGTATATTTCGTACACGTAGGTAGCTATTCAACGCCTTCGTGAGTAGACCAATTTCCCAAATAGTTGGATAAAACCTTAAAACATGTAAACTTAATGTTATAAATTTGCTCAAGTCAGCGGTTCAACTGCTTGATAGAATTATTAAATTTTCAAATTATTTTTTGAAACCATTTTTTTCTTAGCTATTTTTACAGAATAGAACACCAGAGATTACTGTACAACACTTTTTCCTTCAGCAGATTCATTGTTACTCTATACAGTATACACAATCGTGAATTAGTGAAATAAGAAAACATTGCGGAAAATCAAGTTTAGAACTGCTACAATTGATAGCATTATGATCGTCTCAACTTAAAGCTAACAAATTAATTTTCGACCAGCGTAATTTTGCAATTACAAGTGAATATCTCGCGTCATAGCTCATATTCAGGATGAAAGTATGCCTATTCGTTTAACGTATTCGGTCCAGAAACGTATCCAGTCCTTCCCGGACCATAAAATCCGACTGTAATCCCTTATCAATCAGGGAAACTTTCCTTGAGTTCGAGTCAGCATCTTGCGGTCTCCAGCTTACTTTTGATTGCAACTCTGATTTTATTGTTATCGTTATGTCGTTCTGGACCAATCGCGAGGCTCGCTGACGTCCACAATGTAAAGTCGGATCAGAGCTTCTTCGGCAATCATCGGGAATGCTTCGGGCTATCAAAGGTAACGTCCGAAGATTAAACACGCTCCAACTGGTGCGAGACTTTCGTAAATAAATAGATGGTTTATTGGAATTGAATCAACGAGTACTGACGTTGCATTTTCAAGGGATTCTGTGCTTAATCATTTAGGATGGGTGGTTCGCTCCGCTCTCAAACTGATAAAGTTTATTTTAGGGTTCTGTTGCTCTTTTTAAAGTAAACTTAAGAATAAACCGTGAGAGTAAAATCCAGGTATGCTTGATCACAGGGAGAAATTCTATGGCGATATCCTGATTTACACTTCAAAAGTGTGGAAAATATTGATAAAACACAATTCATGAAATGGGGAAGCACAATGTCCATCTCAGAGGTATTACCAAGTAAACTATTTCAACACAACGTACGAAATGAGGAAGCACAGTGCCCATTTGAGAGGTATTACCATTGTATTTGGATAACCTAATAGAACTCCGATCCAATGCAATATTTCAGTCCACTGGAAATTCGATGATAGTGGCGCTATCTATTGGGGAAACGACGGAAGCTGTGTTATATACACATGTGTACTATATATAGTAGAGCGTGACGGTAAAATCCGATTCATCGCCGCAATATTTAGACGTGGTTCGCCTATAGAAGTTTACACTTTAATAATATACCCTACATGTTGTCCTTTACCTGGGACTAGGGGGCTGCGGTTCCCTCTGTCCATAGTTTAATGTAAGATTATTTAGTTTTTAATTCTACTACTTATAATAAAACTTCATATGCACGTCTAACAAAAGCATGAGCTAAACGTTTTAGGATCTATGTTTATATGAAATTTTTAAATTAATTTATCTAAGAAAATTTGCCATATTTGTTATAAAAAACTGTAAGTATTACAAATTTTTGAGTTACAGCCATTTTGATTTTTTCAAAATTTATTCGAGTAGTTCAAGTAAATATCGTTGTGTGGCATATCGTTTGATAGCTTATTTAATTCTGAATCCAAAAAGAATAATAATTAATATTAAAACAAATAGTACATCAAAATCGGAAAGCACGATTTCGTTGTTTTTTGGCCGCCATTTTTAATCGGTTGAAAATATGGATTTCCAAATTTCACCGTTGGTGTTTTCTTGAAATTCTACATCGAAATGATGTATCACATGACCAGGTGGTTTCCTACTTAAGAAAACAAAGTTACATTCAAAATGGCGGATGCAAGATGGCTGATTTTTTTAATCTTATATATAAAATTCTCGTGTCACAATGTTCGTTCCCGTACTCCTCCGAAACGGCTTGACCGATTCTCATGAAATTTTGTGAGTATATTGAGTAGGTCTGAGAATCGGCTAACATCTATTTTTCATACCCATTAGTGATAAGGGCTACGCCCCAGTGGCCCTCAAAGTTTCAATGTTAATCTTATGGAAGGTCAATCTTAAGGAAGAAGAAGAAAGATTTCTTTTGATTTTATCATGGGCACAAAAAAACAGCTGTTCGTATGAAAAGCTTAAAACAGCTGATTTTGATCAACAACTGATTTGGATCAAAAACTGAATATAATTTTAGGTTAGGCCTACAATGAACATTTTTTTTACAATGAACTAAAACACTTGGGCTAATTATTAGTATCAGGTTGATTTGTCTATTCGTGCAAAGCCGGGTCGGGCCAGCTAGTATCTTAATAAAGTAGTATTTTTACATAGTGTAGGTTCCTCAATCACATCTACCTTAAAATTTTCCTTATATACGAAATATTAAACCGTACCCAGACTTAATTGACACCCTGTATAAAATAAAGTGCCGGTGCCCAATTCGACCAAAGATAATGTCAACAATATATTGATAATTTATTGTAGCTTGACATTTGCATAGGTGTTGAAAACAAGTTACCCTTATGATCGTATTTTAATGTAAACAAAGTGCGAAATATTTTTTACAATGGGGTAGGGGGGTTAACCCCAAAAACCCTCCTGGTTACGCCTATGTTTACGTTTACAATAATACTTACAATATATTTCATCAACATAATACAGTTTGTGTTTTCTAAATTTGTAACGTTTTTGCACATGAAAACAAAATTAGCAACGGCACCGTAATGAATACACAGATAAGGATAATTTATGTACACGGATAATGTATTTACAGAGTTTAGCGGTCGGTCTTTGTTAATTGGTTAATTTATAAGCAATCAGATTCCTCGCCAATATTCAGCACTCGATAGGGACGATGCAAAGCATTAACGGGCGGTAAAATTGTAGTATCAATGTGCATCTATAATATGTTTTTATGTAATACAATATATTGACTTTGAAATAATTTTTGAGTCGATTGAATTTTCTGTTTTACAATACAACAGGAAAACTCAACACTCAGAGGATGAAAATAGACTCGGAAGGTTTGATTGTTTTTTGGAAAGCCAAAATAAAGCCCGCAACTTGAATTTTTGTATGAATTTAATTAGAGCCAAACTTTTTTGGGGCCGTTAAAAGAGTCACCTGAAAAATCTTTTTTGATAGTTTGGAACGTTAACCTCTCCCCAAAATGGGAATATTTAAGGGGAAGGAATGGGCAAAATTTGCAAACGTGAACCAGCATCTTGTTACACACTAGGGCATTAAAACAATTTCATACAGAGGGAAAACGTGTACATTGCTCGCGGAATATCTTGAGCTGTGGCAATCGTACAAATAAAAACAGTTTACAGGTGGGCTGGGGAAGGGGGCGCTCCAGCGCATGCGTGGCCTTGTACTAACCTGACATGAAGAGTTTGTCAGGTAGGTGTCGCTGAGTAAAGTATTTCTCATCAAAAAAAGTTAACTTATATTAAAAAAAGTTCCGACAAGGAACGACCAACTTGAGTTTTACATTAAAAGAGACAATACTACTGTATACTAGCTATCATACTACTACCAAAGTGAGTTAGTGGTAGCACAATGTTTGTGGCAAGGCTAGTAGGCCACAGCTCTAGATATTCCGCGCGCAGTGTAGCATTTTCCCTTTAGCGCTTGGTTAAATACATACAATACCAAGCATACGAATGCGCAAAAGATCTGTTCTCTGTAAAGTATAGAACTAGTATCGCCAAAGGTTCTTGGGCCGTAGATTTTTACCTGAAATGAGCAAGAGCGGTTATTAACTTAAGGAGTATAAACGTACGGCCATTTAACCCCCAAAACCAAGGTTAGACAAAGTATCACTGACACCTCACCTGGTTTAATGCTCGAAACAACACGAACTTAGATCACCCACACACGGGTAACCAGCTTTGACAAACACAAATATACATAATAACTTACTATAAAGTGTACACTAGACACTATCATAGATCATGAATAATAAATAGATCTTGCATCCATACGGGGGCTGTGTTCCGGAAAAAACGTTGTCGCGAAAATAGTACATGATCGCGCCGCGAGGTAGCGCTAGGGAGAAAGCATTGGTAGTATTGGTGTTTTAAACAGCTTCCTTCGTTTCCCCAATAGATAGCGCCAAAAAAGTCGAATTTCCAGTGGAACAAAATATTGCATTTGATCGGAGTTCTATTAGGTTATCCAAATACAATGACACTATTAGGTTGGCAAGAGATACAAGCCCGATTCGCCCATAACCCATTTAACTTACGATACGTTAATACACACTTTCATATCGGCCACCGAGAACTGGTAACCACGCACATTTTTTTTTTACATTGATTGGCTCCATATATCCATCACCCTCTACCGAGACCAGGAGGTCCATCAGAGGTGCTTCCCAGAATGTATTTACTATCCCTGTTTCCCCTTCCGGAGCAGGGAGAACTACCCTACTCAGTTCAGGCAGCCCCCCATCTACTCCAAGAGGACTCGATCAAACACCCTCCTGGTCCAATTCCAATTCCCGGCACAACGAGTGGGTCGCCGCAAAAAAGTTCGTCAGCACCCCGTACTGGTGTTTAGGAGCTCCACTCCACTACCTTCAATTCCCGGTAGACGGAGACTCTCCCTCAGATGGGCGTTCCCGGGACACTGCAGTACCAGATGTTCACAGGTCTGTGATTCTCCGCAATCACAGAAAGGGTCTTCCACCAAACTAAATCCGAACAATTTGCTCTTGAAGAACCCGTGACCCGTGAAAAACTGCAAAGTTATTGGTCCCGGGCTGATCCACGAGTACGAGAGCCTCCTCGCCACCGAAGGAAACCACCAGTAGGTGCTTCTTCCCTTGCCCGACGACTCCCACCTACGCTGCCATTCTCTGACTGATTCTTGCCTGATCTCCTTTCTGGCTCGTACGTAAACCTCAATATATCTTCCTCACGCGCTATGTTCTACCGCGCCTCATACAATCTTCCTCGTTGCTCCAAAAGAATATCTACAGGCAGAACGCCCGCCAACACCGGTAGAGCATCCGCTGCAGTCTTATATGTCATCGTGATGCAGATAAGCGCCTGTCTCTGGCCACTTTTGAGGTTCCTCTTTACGATAGCACTTCTGGCTTTCTTCTGCCAGGCGCGTGCGGCGAAGGTGACCATATTGGTAACCACGCACAGTAGTTCTTAGCCGGCCTTATTAAATAACATAAGGTTTAGGCCATAAGTTGTAGTCAGTCCCGTCGAAGTCTGCCCTAACGCTGAAAAATTCTCATTAGAAGTCCTTACATGTCCTACCTTTTTAGCTGCCGTTGCGTACTTGATCGTCGTCGCATTCTACACAGATAAACCGTGACGCGGTCAGTGATTGAAACTCAATCCTAACCCTGATCCTGAGCGCATTTAAGTAAAAGTATAGAGCTCGTCATAGTTCAGTGTGTATATGCATTGACGTAGGCCTACGTTGTTCGTCGTAATGCTCTCAAGGGCTAAACTATTGGATAATGGGAGTCGAATTGTCAAGCACCTAGACATCCATATGATCTGATATGACGAAACTGACCAAGAAACTACGTTCAACAGTGACGAAAATTACCAAATAGATCGATCACGCACTCTGAACCGCTTTCGTAAGTTTGGCGAATTTCCAAAAATAAATTTATAAACTTTATGGTTTTTTACCAACAATTTGTGAAATTGGTCTACTAACGAGGCACTGAATCGCTGACTGTGCGTACGAAATATATTAGTAGAATTTATTTGATTACATGACAGTTCCCCACACTGTGACAGTTCCACACACTGCCCAAAATACTGACACTTCCCCACAGCACTTGGACGTGGCTACCTGTTTAATGACTCGGAAATAATCTCGACTGACAGTTCCACACACATCCCCCCCTTAGGCTGTAGGCTTCAGCGATCATCGTTACAGCCGCACCAGTGACGATGCACCTTAACATAATACTCCTTTGGATTGAAGAAAAGCGCTCGGTCTATGTACTTCATTACTAACACCTAACCTAACCTAACCTCCCCATAGTAGCCTTTGAAGTATAGCGTAAGAGTAGCCTTGGGGGAGGGGGAGAGATGTGTGTGGAAGTGTCAGTGTGGGGAACTGTCCGGAAACCGTTTATTTGCACGTAAGCTTTTAGTTTCGACTCAGGCGCTCCTTCGTATCACTGGCAGCGGAAAATTCAGCTTTGCCATCTCGACCTTGCGGCCTCGGGTTATGTACTGCTTCGCTTCGCTCGCAGCGTACTAACTCGGTCGTCGGCTTTGGATCAGAAGATGCCGCCACGTGGATTTGAACCGGGTACTTTTATAGTACTTTAGACCCCCTAAGTTTTGATCGATTTTGTGGGAACTGAGCGAGCAGTAAGGTCGTGTAAAAGAAACAAAATGTGCAGAATAATATCCTACATACATTTTTTTAGATGAAATCCCAAAAAAACTCCATTTTAGTAAGAAATATCTCGAAAAACAGCTACTTTCGGTCAAAAAACGTGCTTCCTGTTGTTCGATTTTTTGGTTAACGATCTCGTCTGGACGACTTAGACAACCGAAGTGTGTACCAAATTTGGACAAAATCGGACTTAAAATGCGGCCGCTAGAGTGCGGATACAAAATATATTAACTTTTAATTACACCTCAAAACGTGGTCTGGGGACCATGATCGGTGCTCATTTACTACTCCCGACGTTAGGTCTCGCCATAAGGGTCACTGCAATAGCTCGTCCTTCCTCTGAAAATTCGCTAATAACTCAAAAGGTTTACAAAACATTTTCAAATTTCCGACACTAATCGCCTCAGACGTTGCCCGTCTCCCGTCTTCTCTTCTGTTTTTGCACGAATAACCAAAACGCGATCATAATGAATGTCCAACAGTCTGTCCGCGCGAATTTACGAGCTTTGCGTTATTAATGGACAGCAACTTGTAATTACCTGGAAACCTGATCCCGTTTTCATCATCAAGGAAACCCGAAACTGTCAAACCGGGAACATTAATGAGTTCCCGCCTCTCTCGATAATTGCCCCCGTCGCTGACACATGGTAGACTGTTGCGTTGTAAGCTGGTAGCATGTTGGTATGAGTTTGAATTTTTAGCAAATCTTGTATCGGCCACCTGCTGCTACCTTCCTTCACAGCTGTCCGTGGTACTTCTCGACTTGAAGTTGTTTTTATTAAATATCAAATTAAAAGTAAATTGAAAAAATTTATTACGTTACACGACTATTAACCGATTACAAAATGTTACTTTTTGTCTTTCTTGTTTTTGTTCTCGTACAACACGTCAAATTAAATAATTCGACCACGCAGCTGAACCGCTGACGTCAGTTGAGCGAATTTCCAAAATTAAGTTTACAGGCCTATGTTTTAGGGTTTCAACCAACAATTTGGGAAATATAGGTCTATTCACGACGGTGCTGAATAGCTGCAAAATGGTTCGCACGCCATTCCGGATATTGGGAGTATCTTCAATACACAATGCATTGAGTGCTTCGCACGCCAACCCCGCAATAGAATCCACCGGTTATGAACCGGGTACTGCTATGGTATTTTACGTTTCGATCGATTTTGGGGGACTCAAGCGAACTGTAAGGTCGCGTAAAAAAACAAAATGTGCAGAATAGCATCCTACATTTATATTTGTAGAAAAAACCCAAAAACAAATTCATTCTCGTAGGAAAAATCTCAAAAAATAGTTACTTCCCGTCAAAAAACGAAAATCGATATTGAGTGCGAATAAAAGTATACACAAATCCAGGTGTGCTTAAGATCACACGGGAGAAGTGTAAACTTCTATGGCGATATTCTGATGCAGCCTACACTTCAAAAGTACAGAAAATATTGAATAAAAAACACAGAAAATGTGAAATGAGGAAGCACAATGTCCATTTCAGAGGTATTACCAAGTAAACTATTTTAACACAACTTATGAAATGAGGAAGCACAATGTCCATTTCAGAGATATTACCAAGTAAACTATTTTAACAAAAGTTACGAAATGAGGAAGCACAATGTCCATTTTAGAGATATTACCAAGTAAACTATTTTAACACAACTTACGAAATTAGGAAGCACGATGTCCCTTTCAGAGGTATTACCAAGTAAACTATTTTAACACAACTTACGAAATGAGGAAGCACAATGTCCATTTCAGAGGTATTACCAAGTAAACTATTTTAACACAACTTACGAAATGAGGAAGCACAATGTCCATTTCAGAGGTATTACCAAGTAAACTATTTTAACACAACTTACGAAATGAGGAAGCACAATGTCCATTTCAGAGATATTACCAAGTAAACTATTTTAACACAACTTACGAAATGAGGAAGTACAATGTCCATTTCAGAGGTATTGCCAAGTAAACTATTATACTACTTACGAAATGAGGAAACACAATGTTCATTTCAGAGGTATTACCGAGTAAAGTATTTTAAAAGAACTTACGAAATGAGGAAGCACAATGCCCATTTCAGGGGTACTAAAAAGTAAACTATATACTCTGCTAGATACACATGTGTACTATATATAGTAGAGCGTGACGGAAAATGCTTGATGGTATAATCCGATTCACTACCCGCAAAAATTTTTGGACGCGGTGAGCCTATAGAAGTTTTCACTTAAAAAAGCAGTCTTCCACAGGCGGCTCAAAGTTTCTTTTTATCAGTGCTAAAACTTCAGAATAAACCATATTCTAAATATTTTATTGTCGCTTTTGCCGGTTTTCATCAAAATATTCTAACAACAATGAACGGGCAAAGAAGTGGAATAATCATTAGAAAAATCCAACGTCAAAATTTTGAACCGTATTCCAATATTCAGCTAGTCAATAGTTTATAATAAATTACCACTTTCCTTCTAGTGGGAAATCGTTAAATTAATTTCTAACAGATGTACTGTACACCAGCTATACCGGACCTTCTTGGAACAAGGAAATACAACGTTTCTGATGCTGTGATTGACGGAGAGCTTGGGAGGTCGACAGAGATAGTATCTGATGCAAAGCCTTCTGTATCGGACATCTTTAGGCACTGTTCCAGCTACAGCTTCTAACGAGCTGACATATAGTTATGTGTTGTATTATTGCAATTAGCCTTTGCAGAATCTGCTGAAGCGTAAGGCAGAAATGCTCCTGGTCATACCGAGACCCGTATGTTGAACAATCTCTCATCTTTTCCCTTTCACCTACCTGTTAGTTACGATGGGATATTTCATATCTGTGATAATAAACAGGTGAATTTTGTTTGTTTGTGTTGTTAGGAAAATCGATCTCTGGTAAATAGTTTAGGATCTATTGGAAAAATATTTATGTGGTAAATAATTTCAGGACCTATTAGAAAATTCTTTCTCTGGTAAATAATATAGGAGCTATTAGAAAAATCTTTCTCTGGTATATAATTTAGGATCTAATAAAACAATCTGTCTCTGGTAAATAATTTAGGAGCTATTAGAAAAATCTTTCTCTGGTAAATAATTTAGGATCTAATAGAACAATCTTTCTCTGGTAAATAATTTAGGAGCTATTAGAAAAATCTTTCTCTGGTAAATAATTTAGGATATATTAGAACAATATTTCTCTGGTAAATAATTTAGGACCTATTAGAACAACCTTTCTCTGGTAAATAATTTGGGACCTATTGGAACAATCTTTCTATGGTAAATAATTTAGGACCTATTAGAACAACCTTTCTCAGGTAAATAATTTAGGACCTATTAGAACAATCTTTCTCTGGTAAATAATTTAGGACCTATTATAACAACCTTTCTCTGGTAAATAATTTAGGACCTATTAGAACAACCTTTCTCTGGTAAATAATTTACGACCTATTAGAACAACCTTTCTCTGGTAAATAATTTAGGACCTATTA